>JAKCPI010020288.1:0-14807 GCA_023213315.1 Euborellia annulipes | reverse complement strand
AACGAATAAAATTTCCTTTTGGATATTGGAATAAATAAATAATCGAAGGCAGGAGATGCGAAAACACTCTGATTCACCTTTTGAGGCGGCCAACCCCTTCCGAGGCCAACCACTGTAGGCTCATTGACAATTTTGCGTCAGATTTTAACAAGTTAAGGAATTTTGGCAAAGCAAATTACACAAAACACACACCCACTCACACAAATATAAATGCTTTTGGTTTTGCATCAACACTGATTAAACGGTCACCATTACAGCCTTTTTTATGTGAACTCTCTCCCGAGAACCATTGCTTCGTTCATATATGTCGTTTGGTCCTAAATATTTATATATAGATTGAAACATGTTCAATGTCCTTCAGGTAATCTCTCAAATACCTGACTCTAAAAACCACATTTTTTTTTAATTCGTGAATTGTATGGGTTGGATCTATTTAGAATTGCTTGAAAACTTTGCTCAACAACTTTTAATAGTTGTTCTGAAGCGCACCAGTTTCTTCGAACATTTTTATTTTAGGCAACTGGTTAAAAGAATGATGCTACGCCAAAAAATGAAACGAGAAATTTTGGAAGAGCAAGGTAAATATTTTACAAAAATAAAATAAATTAGCATTGATCTGAGCTGATGTTTTATTCAAATATGACTCCTTTAAATTGGAATTCAAATTTCGTTTAAGAGATTTAACTAACAATCTTTTTATTTACCTTACAGGGATCATCCAGTTGTAAGCTATTTCTTTCTTCTAAATATTAAATCCTTTACTCTTAAATTATTTCGTATTATGGCTAATAAAGGGGATTCAAAGTGTAATATTATTTCAGTTAAATTTCTTATATTAATAGACTATTATATTTGATGGAGGTGTATAGCTGATAATATGTAGATTAAAGGTTTTTGGATTTCTCCAATGAGCAGTAGCTAATATTTTCAATTTATTTATTAATCATTAATGTGCCAGGGCCAAAGTTTCGGTCGCAATCAGAGCCAAGCTGCAATATATTGGCAATGACTTGGCCGTGATTATGGTCCTATATGCGACCTATATATCGGCTCGGTCCTGGCACATTAATTATTAATAAATAAATTGAAAAAACTACTAGCTGCTCCTCTTTGGAGAAATCCAGAAACCTTTATTTAATCTATATATTGATATTAATATTGTTATGAAAATATGATGGCAGCCAGGGATTAAATAAGATAAAAATTATAATCAATTTTTATTTGATTCTTTATTTAATCGTCGACTTTTCCGGACTCGAGTCAAGTCCTTCCTGAGGACTTAAGACCAATACACTTTATATAATAAAGTGTTTTGATCACATTTTTAGACTTACAATCAATTGTGATTTTAATAGAGATGGGTGTATTTTTTTTTTTAAAGAATCTCCTTTTGGGAAATGCAAAATTCATCAGTTTGAAGAGGATGTATGTGTGTTCAGTTTCACTTTTTTTTTTAATTTTCACTATTCTTTATAGAACCCCTAGTCAGGGGGATATGGTGGCAAAACCGACACCCCTTCCCCTCCCCAAATCCCAAAAAAATACATTTGGGGAAGACGGTTTGGACCATGATGGTCCACCCTGGCTAAAGTCAATTTTTTACTTTCTCTTACCCTATATATGAAATATATATCAGGGGCGTATATAAGGGGGGGGGGGCGAGGGGGCCCCCCCGAAGGATTTTCCAAACACATATAAATATATAGGGATATACAGACATCAGCGCAACAAAACAGGATGGACAACTTTGGTTTCGCAATAGAAAAAATGTTCCGCAAAAAATTTCGTGTGAAAAAAAATATAGTTTCTTAAAAAAAAATTTTCCGCAGAAAAAATTTTTCAGTTCGGGACCCCCCCTCCGAAAAAATTTCTATATATGCCCCTGATATATATAGAGAGAAAGTATTGCGATCATTTGTAATTAAATTTTAATTTATTATCTTTAAAAAATTCATGGGTATCGAATATATTTTGTTTGGAATAAATTATAGTTTTTCGTATATATTTAGTTCCTCGGTTTGAAATATTTCAGTAGAATCTATGGATCCGGACTATGCGAGGTAGACTATTAATATAGTTTTTTTTTAGACATCAAAGCTTTATCTCCTTGATTATTAATTCTCGATCTATTTCATGAGTAATTAACAAAAAAGTCCATCAGTGAGTTAGTCATTTGGGCTGCCTATCTATCAGGCAAGTAAAAATTTGTATTTTTCTTTTCTAACTTTGAAGCCAGTTCTCGTGAAGGGTCGTTCGTGTGTATAATAAGAATAAAAGAAATGACACCTGTAATTTTTTTTTTTTTAAAGAATTTCTTTTATTTTTATTTCTATTAAATTTTTTTATCTCTTCCATTTGTGAAATGAAATGAGTAATTCATTTTATCAACGTAATAAAATGTTTTTCATTATCATCTTAAATAAGATACCAATAAATACGCCCCTTACAATTTTCTTTCTTTTTTTCTTCCTTCTCAGGTGGACTGGACCTTTGGCCTTCAAGCCACTTGGGTGAATGAATCCCATTCTCAACTCTTAGAAATAAAACCTCAGTTGCTGAGTAAAGAAAATATTTTAATATAATAATTATTAAATACTTTTTTCACCTGAGATTTTTTATTTTATGTGTTAGAAAATTAGATTAAATTAATTGCTTATTTTCAGATGGTTAATTTTTTCAACTAAATAAAAAAAATATTTTTTGTTTAAAACATGTTCTTTTTACCAAAATTATAAAAAAAAAATTTAAATGGGATATGGAAGATTGCAGCCAAGAAAACCAAATTTATTTTCGGTCGCAAACGTTTCGTACGCCCGTCGCACACTTCTTCAGAGCTGACAGAAAATCAAATTTTGCATAAATACATTATTTATATTAAATTTTTACTTTGTCTTACCTATATATGCGTAGTGAGAATGCATTGGATTCTGGTCAAAAATTGTCGAGATTTTGATGGAAATACATGTTTTGAGGTCCTCTGAGTCCAAAAAAGTGGTTTTTGCAACATTGTCTGTCTGTGTGTGTGGGTCTGTCTGTCTGTGAACGTGAAGAACGTCAAGAACGAAAAGAGCTATGAGGTTGAAATTTTATATTTAAGTCCTCTGTAACTCGAAGCTTTTGAACAAAATCGGCCAAAGAAAATAAATTTTTTTTTAGGTATTTAATCCAGGTTGTAATATATTTTATTAAAGTCTTCTAGATAGAATAAATAAAATGATCGCTCAAGAGGACATGCATGTCGTTGATATTTTAATTTCATTTATTCTCGCCAACCGGTCTGAAGATGGCCTAGACAAGGTGCAGAAACGTCAGTCTAGTACTAC
Source organism: Euborellia annulipes (assembly GCA_023213315.1). NCBI lineage: Eukaryota > Metazoa > Arthropoda > Insecta > Dermaptera > Anisolabididae > Euborellia > Euborellia annulipes. Next base: position 11,484 of record JAKCPI010020288.1, on the reverse strand, counting down.
TTTAACAACTATACTTCCAGCCACTAAGACATAATGTTACTATACAATTCAGAATTATAAATATTTTTTTGAGACTTAAGACCTGAGAAGAAATTTCATACACTTACAGGAAGGGGACTCCTCATAAGAAAATGTTAATACATCCCTCTCAAGTAACGGCCACAAAATTTATTTATTAGATAGATAAATAGTTTTTATCACGAAAGGCCTTAATACTTACACAGGGACGGATTAAAGGGGGGAGGCGGAGGGGATAAACGACCCCTCATCTAAAGAAATTATGATTTTTTGTCTAGAATTTATTTTAAACTCTCACTTGTAAGTCTCAAATCACCTTAACGAAGGTATTATTTAAAAAATTTTCATCCCCCAGAGTGGTCTTCCTGTAAATTGAATCTTCCAAACAACCGCCCCACCGAGATCGCATCCCATCCCGTTTATTTAAATTGAATTGGCTACCAATCAATTTAAATAAATAGGGACGGGGATCTAAATATGGCCTCTGATGGCGAAAAAGACGTTAAATAAAAAAAAAATAAAAAAAATCCGTCTCCACCGACAAAGTTGCATTAATCCGTCCCTGTACTTACAGTATGTATAAAACCAAGGGCGTCCGCAGGATTTTTTGCAGAGGGGGGGCAAGTCACTTCCAGATAAGTTAAAAAAAACGTATTTTGATATTAATAATGTTATACATCTCTTAGTATTTAAAGCTTTCTCACCGCGGCAAGGTGGATGTATACTGTGAAAGGTTTTTTTGTATTTTTTTTTTGTTTTATACATTTTTTTGTAACATTTTAATTTTCCAGGGGGCAAGTGCCTGGTTGCCCCCCCCTGCGGACGCCCATGTATAAAACCAAAAATAACAAGATTATATGGATCCTGTTACGCATTAGTGTGTCAAGCGCCATCTATCGAGTTTTGAGAAAATTAACATTCAAGTTTTTTGTTTTCATTGGATTATATATAATTTTTTTTGTCAATTTTGCAAGTAACATTAAATATAAATTTTTTTAGGACATATTTCATAAAAAATACTATTAATTATAGCATTTGAAACAGTATTCCGTTCTTAACTCAATTTTTAATTTTTTTTGGCACTTGACACACTATTGCATAACAGGGTCCATATAGAATATTCTAAACCCAGTTACCCCTCTGAAGTTTTGGCTACGCTCCTGTATAATAATATCATAACTATAAAGAGAAATAAAGAGTGGAAAATGCCAATAATAAAAAGAATTAGTTTAAACTTGGCAATGGTGACCCCACGTAGCAATGACCCTCCTTCACTCGTGTAGGTTGGAGGAGCTGTCCTTGTCCGGAGATTAGCGATCTCTTGATTTTGGCATGACACCGCCATTTGCTCCGCCTTCGTGCTTCATCTTTTGCTATTTTTTTTTTATGCATGTTCAATTGATAAATTTAAGTTCCATATAAATGAAACAGTGAACTTGGTTGAGCCTTCGGCCAAGGATATTCTACGCCCCCGTGAATTTTTAAAGACAAAGGAGTAGCCTATATTGCGCAGTCTTCTTTTTTTTCTCAAGGGCTCTGCATTAACCTCTTTTTTTAACTTTGCCCACCAACTGGAAGCTAGTAAAGTTTATTTAATCGTAAAAAAATTGAAACTGCGTTTTGAGGCCCTCTGAAACCATTTAAATTCCAAGGAATGATGTCTGTGTGTGTGATAATTTTTTTCGTCAACTCTGTTTTGAAATCTTGCACATAGAAACTAGAGGTAAAGGCCAAGAACTGAAAAGTTTTGGAAAACATCGAATCATCGGCTTAGTTCGACCATTTATTTTCTTTTATTTTCTTCATCGATCTTTATATATATTTCCCTAAAATATACAACAAACAACATACACTTTAATAATTATGAAGGCACCATAATATCATTATTATTATAATTGTTTTAAATTCCTCTACGCGCTTTCGTGGACGCAGACACACACACCTCAAACCCAACCGGCCTCTGTCCGTACCCATCTACCGGTATCCCGTGAATTTAGTAGGAATCGACAGAAGTCTCGGTTTCGGCCAGTTTCGGTCAAAAAATCCTGGTTTTGACCGTGGTTTCGGTTTCGGCCAAAAACAAGCCGAAACTTGGATCTGGCCAAAACCTGAGTTTAAAAAGATGGGGGATACAGTCGTCTGGTTATAATAAAAATCCTCGACAATAATTTTGTATAAATTATTTCTATCTGCAATTCCATCTGCAAAAACGAGTAAACCTCCTGTTACCTCTTTATTATCATTCTCGCGCTGTGTCTACTGTCAATAAAAATTATATTTGAAGGCCCTGAAGATGGATGATGCAGAGTCCCCTAAACTGTTGACCCACGGAAATAAATAATTTTTGAGCCAAATTCAGTCTATTTTCCCAAGTCTTCCAATTTTTATTAATTTTATTCCTGGATGGCCAACCCCTTAATTAAACTTAGAGCCCAAATGTGACATTAAAAGCGACAAATGATTTTTAAAATACTAAAGTAACTAGATTGGGCCGGCAACCTAGGATAAAGGTAGTGGGGGTCGTGGTTCGACCCCCGAGGCGCTTTTTTTCCCAATCAAACACGAACTTATCTTGCAAATTTGTTATCTTAAACGATATATTGACTGGCTTATTTACAGTCTATTTGAGTGTTGTTTGAAAAAAAATTCCAAGCACAAAGCTCTACCTAGTTAATACTAGAGTAAGTTATGTAATAAATATAAATTCAATAATTTTTAATTATAATAATAATTATTATTTTGCTAATTTATTTTCATTAGATTAAATACTATCAATATAATTATTTTATTAACTTTCTTTTGATGATATTTATTTATGTGATTTGATTTTGTACTCATTTTGAGACTTTGCCTTTTGACCTTATTCACTTGTGATAAAATTTAAGAAATATTTTTGGATAACTAAACACAATTATTTTTAAAAACAAGAAAAGTATTAAACAAATATCAACCATAGAAAAATTTTTTTAGCAAATTTTTTTATTATTTAAACTTATATTCATGACTGACTTGTGAGTTAAATGTAAAAACTTAATGGCTGCCGGCTGATTCAGGGACGGATGAATGCAATTTTGTCGGTGGTAGCGGTTTTTTTATTTTTTTATTTAAGGTTCTTTTTTGGCATCGGAGGCCATTTAGAACCCGTCTCTATTTATTTTAATTGTTTTTTTTTTAATCCAATTCAATTTTAATATATTTTAATTTTCAATTCAATTTAAATATACGGGACGGGATGTGAACTCCGTGGGGCGGTTGGTTTGAAGATTCAATTTACAAGAGGGCTTTTCTGGGGGATGAAAATTTTTTAAATAATACTTCAAATACTAGCACCGTTAAGGTGTGCATCTCGGGGTGCTAATTTTGGGAGATTCAGCGGCCTTAATTTTGAAGCTATCGACCTCAAATTTTTTTAAATTAAAGCTATTTAAAATATCTACAACTTATAGAAGCCCTTTTTTTTGATTTTCGAAAAAATTAAATTTCTTTTTAGATTAATCGCATTAAATAAAAAATATTTTTAAAAAATTCGCTCTATATCTTATAGATAATTAAATTAGTAATCATTGTGTTAAAAAATAATTCATTTTTTGCCCTTAATTAATTAGCTGGAATCTTTCAAATGAAATGGAATAAATCCCTTGTTTCCCTATGGGAAAAACTAACGCCATCTCTTGTCGATTAGAGTGACTCGGTACTGAATCGTCTTCTAAAGGTTTTTCGAGACGCGCACCTTAAGGTGATTTGAAACTTAAAATTGATAGTTAAATATAAATGAGCCCTCGGGGCTTGGTGTAGGGGTTAGAGTGCTAGCCTCGTATACCGAACGTCGCGGGTTCGGACCCCAGGCAGTCCGATGATTTTATTTAAGCCATTTGGATACCAAATGGCTTAAATAAGAATGCTTGGACCCCAAATAATATATATTCATAACGGTTATCGTCAAAGTCTTAAATGGCCTAAGTTGCCGAAAAGACTGTATGAATGTGAGTGTGAATGAGAAAAAAGTGTGAATGTTTAAAAAAAAAAAAAAAAAAAAAAATATAAATGAAAAAAATCTGGTGTGACTGGCGCACAGCACACAACTTTCTCTTACCTTCGGTAATCGAAAGTTGTGTTCTGTGCTTGTCACACCAGATTTTTTGTGTCGACATATATTTAGTTCCCGACAGTACGGAACATTTGAATTCAGATGTAAAATTTATAAGTGTGGGAAAATATTTATATTTTGTTACCATGGCAACCATTTCTCCTATCTTCCCTATGAAATACAAGAGTAAAGTGGTCTTCAGAAGATTTCAATCGCAAAATGAGAATATACATTTTAAAGAGCATCTAAAAAATAATTGATTTTTGAATTTAAAAAAAAATCGTTGGAGCAAATTTTGAGAAAATCGAAAAAAACTGAAAAAGTACATCAGTAAAGTACTAGTACTCTTTGGCCGATTTTGATTAAAAGCTTATTTTTCCGGTCCAGGAGGGTGTTTAACTTAAATATAAAATTTCAGCCTCATAGGTCAATTCCTTCATGCTTAAAATTGAACACAGACACACCCACACACACACCCACACACCCACACACCCACACACAGACAGACCATGTCGCGAAAACCACTTTTTTGGATTCAGGGGACCTCAAAACGTGAAGATCCATCAAAATCTCGACATCGAATTTTTGACATGAATCCAATACTTTCTCTCTATATATATATTACATATATACATAGGTAAGAGAAAGTAAAATATATTTTGGACAAAAAATCATAATTTCTTTAGATGACTAGTTTTTAAATCTTTTTCAATTTTTTCTCTAAGGGGGCGGTCGATCCGCACCTCCCCCCCTTTAATCCATCCCAGGGCTAATTAAGAGACGGTCTATGTTTATTTAAATTGAAAGACAATGTATTTTAAATAAATTTTATCGTTCTATACTGGAAGCAATCCACTTAGCATTTGATCATCAATCTACTATACGTTATATTCTAATTCATAAATTCCATAGTAAAAAATTGGTAGAGTTATTAGTATAATAATATTAACAGTTTCAATAATTATAAAATGAAAATTTCGCTCGTTTTAATAAATTAATATTTCATGCTTGTTTCGCCGTATTTATTAAACATAATCACTTTTACATATTAAAGGATTCCAATGGAATAATTCCTATAAAAAAATAATAAATAGTGAATGCGAATTCAAAACATTGAAAAGTTATGTGCATGAATAAAAAAGCAACTCTCGCTTTATCGTATAATAGCAACATTTAGATAAAACTTAATAGGTGGTGCTCTCGACGGAAGTCAAGAGGAAATGTTTTTATTCTTTTTTTTTTATTTTTTTAGTTGGCTATATAAATAATTAAAGAGACGTTTCTTTTTGCCAGCGGGCATTCGCTAAGAAGGGATTTAATTTTTACTTCATCATAAACCAAGTGATGAGAAATATGAATTACAAAAAAAATGGTAGATAAAAAAAATAAAAGACATAAGGGCAACTGGAAAAACTTCCTCCCACTCTAGTGGGGGCGAATGTCTTCACACCATCAACATGAATCCCCCTTGACCTTGATTTTTAATTTTACTAATATTAATTTTAATCAGGAATAAATTAGAGAAGAAAATGTAAGCCAGAATTTTTTCTTTAAAAGAATATATTTTTCAACAACTGAAGTTTCGGCTTTGGTTAAAGCCATCTTCGGAACTGTTAGTTGTCATTATATACATATATTTGGAATTGTTTTCAGTATAAAATATCCTTGTAACAAGGGCGGATACAAGGGAGGGGCTAAAAGGGGGTAATTACCCCCCCCCCCCCGAGATTTAAAAAAAAAATTTATTTTTAATGTAAAATTTTAAAAATTAATACTTAAAAATTTGATTTGTATTTATATTCTGGCAAACAAGTACAGAATGCCGCCTTTAAATTACCGAAATTAAGAAAAAATTTTGTGCTGTGCGACCAGTCCCACCAGATTACCCCCCCCCGAGAAACATCTCTGGATCCGCCCTTGTCTTGTAATAAATATTTATTTTGGTTATTTGTGTAAAACTGATAGATGTAATTAATATGGATCCCAAAGTTGAGAAAAAGTTACTTTACACGCCTAAAATCATGATAAATTTTAACTTTATCAAAATAATAGCTATACTTTTTTTTTAATCACTCACTTTTTTTCATTCACACTCACACACACATTCACACAGTCTTTACGGTAAATTAGGCCATTTTGACGATAACCGTCATATTATTTATAATATCTATGGGGGGGGGGGGTCCAGGCATTTCGATTTAAGCCATTTGGTATCCAAATGGATTAAATAAAACCATCGGACTGCCTGGGGTCCGAACGTCGCCTTTTGTATAGAAGGTAGGCATGCTACCAACTAAACCAAGCCCGTAGGCTAGCTATACTTAATACTGATTGCTCTATTTTTATTTAAAAACGTTTGTTTGAAAAATTTTGTCTATCTTTTCATTCTTAATTAAGTTTTATTATTATAGATGACTACTTTCCCTCAACATTCTTGAAATAATTAGAGATTTCTTCAAACAAAAAGTAAGAATAGAGAAACATTATATAATTAAATATTTTAATAAAAAAAAAACTTTCCTTGTGATAGATGACCGATAATGTTCCTCTGAATAGCGGGTTGCCTATTCTTTGAATTTGTATGTTAAATTTTTTCGCACAAAAAAAAAATATAGACCGGTCTATCTTATTTTCAAAATTCAAAAAATATTTCCTTTTTCAACATTCATTTGCTTTTTTTTTCTTTCTTATAAATTTGAAGTTAATTATCTTATTTTCTATTTTCTTGTCTTTTTTGTCTTGATACTTTTGCGTTTCATTTGATTACAATTATTTCAAATCTTAATCGATAACAATATCATCCTTATTTGTTATTCATTTGAAAAACGAAAATAGGAATTCTGTTTATGCAACTGACTGAGATTATATCCTCCCCCACCAGTTCACTTTTAATCGCAAACCCATTTGATTATTAATTAATAATTAAATTCGCATATGATGTTTGTTGTTTCGAAAAGGAAAGAGTTGACACAAGTGAATATTTAACGGTTCAAATTTGCTGGGTATTACATTATGACATGAAATAGAAGTGGGAGTGGGGAGGGCTTTTAAGTGGCGATGATTAATGCAACTGATTAGGAGGACAATCGCCCCGGGGACCGATGATGATGATGATGATCAGGAGAGACGCAAAACCCCAACGTATTAATCAGACTACACTACGAAAATAAAAAATCCCGAAGTAATTAACTCAAAATTGTTTTTCTCGAAAACCTCATTTTTTAGACAAAAAAATCGTTCTACTTTGTGTACCGCAGACTTGACCATACTACATTAAATATAGTTTAGAGTGGTTCAATACCCAGAGGTTATTTTTCATTTTTTTGATATGATTAGCCACATTTTAAACAAAAAGTGATGAGGAGACTCCTCGGCGGGGATTTTGTTTTTCGAAATTTTAAACCCTGCCCTGAACGGTTAATCAGATCAGACATTTGCAGAAAGAAAAAATCCTAATAGAATAAATCCCGGAAAAGAATAACCAAATTAGTTTTCTCGAAAAAATTCATCAAAAAAAAGAAAAAAAGCCCTGGGGGTATTGAACCACTCTTTCTAAAACTATATTTAGATTTAATGTAGCTTTTATGGTCAAGTCGCTAGGCGTTGCACAAGTAGGGCTATTTTTCGATATTTTTTTGTCTAAAAAATGAGGTTTTTCGAGAAAAAACCAATTTTTGAGTTAATTACTCGGGATTTTTTTTATTTATTCTATTAGAGGTTTTCTTTCTGCACCAAATGACATCCCATTTAGTCTGATCTGATTAGCCGTTCGGAATATACAGGGGTTTAAAATTTCGAAAAACGAAATCCCGCCGAGTGCTCTCATGCGGTAAAATGACGTCATATCAAAAAATGAAAAAATAACCTCTGGGTATTGAACCACTCTTTCTAAACTATATTTAGATTTAATGTAGCTTTTATGGTCAAGTCGCTATGCGTTGCACAAGTAGGGCTATTTTTCGATATTTTTTTGTCTAAAAAATGAGGTTTTTCGAGAAAAAAAAACAATTTTTGAGTTAATTACTCGGGATTTTTTTATTTATTCTATTAGAGGTTTTCTTTCTGCACCAAATGACATCCCATTTAGTCTGATCTGATTAGCCGTTCAGAATCTACAGGAGTTTAAACTTTCAAATTAGAATTTACCGCAGCGCGGTAAAATAAAATGATAGGAAAAAAATAAATGGTGAATTCTTTAGCTGAAAACTCATTCTTTCTAACCGTATATTTCCCATAATTATACCTCTTAAGACAGAGGAGTTATTCAAGCCAATAAACTTTTTCGTGCATGCCCCTCTAACATGCCACTATAGACACATGATTTGTAAGACGTTGTCACGTCAAAAAAAAAAAAAAAATAGAAAGGATGAATAAAAGAGATTCGATCCTTACTTGAAAAATTCTATTTTCTTTTAAAGAGAAAATATTTCCTTAAGAAAAAAAATTAATATTTTTTTTTTTTTTAAAGAACCGTCCCACTTTATATACAACTTAATTATGATTTTATAAAAATTTGAAATCAAATAAAAAAAAAAAAATAGACGAAATGAAAAATGAAAGTTATCGATCTTGAGTTATTTAAAAGAAATGTCTTGAAATTGGTTATATCCGGGTCAGAAGAAAAGAGATAGCAGTGGAGGAGAAAGTTGGGGGGAGGGCAAGTGGGGGTGGAGGAGGAGGGGGGGGGGGGGAAGTGGTAAACAACAGTGCTACTTGGAAAGCCATCAAATTCGGAACGCAGAGACGAATTGCGCCCAAGACCTCCTCTTCAAATCTCAAAACTCAGCACCTTCCTACTCTTTTGCATATCTCATTTAAGGAGTTTGTCTTCGGGGGCCGGAAGATCTATAAAAAATCGCGGAGAATAAATTAATTTTAATTCTAAAGGTTTTCTATATTTATTAGTTTTCTTCAAAAGAAATTTAAATTTTTATTGTAAAATCAAATCAATTGCGCAATTTCTAATTCTTAGATTGACTAAATTTGTCATAAATATAAGAAATAAAAAATTTCAAACTATCGCAATATAATTCAATTAAATATTTTTCTAAAATTAAAATTAATTTTCAAACAGTTGAAACATTATAAATAAAGAAAATTAATTAATAAAAGCTAGTTGATATGTTTCAATATATTTATTGGTATTTATACGCCTGGCCTAAAAACACTAGGTGATATTTTACAATAAAATTATCAGGATAAATGCCAATTATCAAGTGTAATTAATTAATCACCTAAATATAATACGCAGAAAATTTTTTGAGTGAGATTTCTTGAACTGTCAGAGCGATTACCCCCTTAATGGATAAATTCTAAAGATTATAAAATTTCTACATTCTACATGTTTATTTATTTTTTTACTTTCTCTTACCTATTTATGTAATATATAGAGATAAAGTATTGCCATCATGTGCGATTTTGATTAAAATAAAACTATTTTTTAAGATGGTCTTTAAAAAGTATATCAGTAAAATATTTCGTGAAAATTGTTTGAAGTAGCTACACTTTATGATGTAGTATTTCAGATTTTTCAAATTTATTTTACGACTCTTCCTTCCATAGAGCCAATGTTAAATCCCTATGGGGATTTGCATGTAAATTTCGAAACTTTTTACACAATTAAAAACATTTTTCACTTCTTATGTTTATTTAGGTTTCTCTATAGCAGCGTTTTCCAAACTGTGAGGCGCGCCTCCCTAGGGAGGCGCGGACTAGTCTAAGGGGAGGCGCGAATATTGGCCACCAAGATCAATTTTCCAAATGTTTGCTAGTTTTATAAATAAAATAATAAAATAATTTAGAAGATTCTGGGACGGAGTTTTTAATTAAAATAATAAATATGAATAAATAAAAAAAATATTTTTATATAAATTTATATTTATATTTTTTAGTGCCCTCGGGGCTTGGTGTAGGGGTTAGCGTGCTAACCTCGTATACCAAAAGTGGCGGGTTCTGACCCCCAGGCAGTCCGATGATTTTATTTAAGCCATTTGGATACCAAATGGCTTAAATAAAAATGCCTGAACCTCCAATAGATATATTAAACATTCGAGTATCGTTTAAAGTCTTAAATGGGCTAAGTTGCCGAAAAGACTGTGTGTATGTGTGTGTGAATTTGAAAAAAGTGTGGCTGTAAAAAAAAAAAAGATCGGATTAGGGGTTGCAAAATTGAAAAGAATGTTTTTTAAATTTATTTTAGCTAAATCGAAGCCAAATAAATAGAAAACATTCATTCAAAAAATAGCGTTGATTATTATTTTGTTTAGGAGGGATGAAGGGTTGATTATTTAAGAAAGGCCTTGGAATATTCCAAATCACTTGTTGACATTCTTTTCCAGTTATAAATATAGTTAGATTAGAGCAAAAGGAATTTTTTTACTTTTAATAAAAAAGGGAATTGTTATTTTCCATCTGTTTTATTCCTATACAAAGAGAGAGTCGAATCTCTCGTTCAGTCGAGTCAAGCGCGTTGCCGGGTTGCAGGCGCTGCTATCTTTTTTGTGTTTAAAGTGAATCAAAGTGAATAATTAATATAGTATAACCCACCCTGACCACCCCGTCAGCCAGCACACCCTCTTGAGAGTTTTATTAAAGGTAATTATTATGCATTCTATCGTTGAAAAAAAAAAAAAAAATGTTAGAAACAAATAATTTGACTGCGAAAAACGATTCTTTTGAATATGAAATTAAATATTTTGTATTTCACTAAGGGTAGAGGGAGAATATAAGCTGTTGAAAGGGGGAGGGGGAGTGTAGGTGTCATTGAAAAAAAATTAGTTTTTTATTTTTTATTTATTTATTTATTTTTTACTTTTTTTTTTAAAGACCTTCTCATTCACACTCACACTTAAAATTATTTATAAATGTATTCAAATTATTTTGAGAGTAATTTCGCGTTGAAGGCTCGCATTTCCTTAAGGGGGGGAGGGTATGGAAGGCATTAACCCCCCTGGTTAATGCCCCATCCCCTATAATGCACAAAGATTTTATTTAATGTTTTTTAATACTTTTACTAAAAAATAAGTGCATTCCGTTTGAGTTAAAATTTATATTCAATATTTAGCAAATATCAAAGTGAGATAGAAACATTTTAATGTCATTCAAAAATTTCTTATTACTGGGGCGGAATTAATTTTTGAGAATTTCCAAACACTCATAAACAGATAATAATAACGCGGGATAATAACTTAGGAACCCATCGAATCCCTTACAGAATTTTGTATGGATTTTTTTCATTAGGTAGAAAAGTAAGATATGATTAATTAATCCACTTAGAATTTTACTGGGGTGAGTTACCGCATTTTTTTGTATATAGAACTAATCCCAATTCGGATTTGAATTTTTACTTTCTCTTACCTATATGCATAAGTTAATATACA
>JAKCPI010020286.1:0-108074 GCA_023213315.1 Euborellia annulipes | reverse complement strand
CATCTCCGATGTTTTTGGCTGAGATTTCACTTCTTTTTGTGAAATATTACATTTAAATTTTATTTAATAATTTTTGCTTATTAAATATTAAGTTATCCCATGAATAGATGTTTTAATATGCATTCCAAACAGTAAAAAATAAATACATCGTTTGGTATTAATTCAAAATGATAAACATAGGATTTCCCTAAATTTTATAAAATTTTAGGATTTTTATTTTTGTTATGTTGCTAGGATGTAAATACATCGTTTGGTATCCATTCAAAACGATAAACATAGGATTTCACCAAATTTTATAAAATTTTAGGTTTTTTATTTTTGTTATGTTGGTGGAATGTAAATACTTCGTTTGGTATCCATTCGAAACGATAAACATAGGATTTCACCAAATTTTATAAAATTTTAGGATTTTTATTTTTGTTATGTTGGTAGAATGTAAATCCATCGTTTGGCATCCATTCGAAACGATAAACATAGGATTTCACCAAATTTTATAAAATTTTAGGTTTTTTATTTTTGTTATGTTGGTGGAATGTAAATACATCGTTTGGCATCCATTCGAAACGATAAACATAGGATTTCACCAAATTTTATAAAATTTTAGGTTTTTTATTTTTATTATGTTGGTAAGATGTAAATACATCGTTTGGCATCCATTCGAAACGATAAACATAGGATTTCACCAAATTTTATAAAATTTTAGGATTTTTATTTGATTTCACCAAATTTTATAAAATTTTAGGATTTTTATTTTTGTTATGTTGGTAGAATGTAAATACATCGTTTGGCATCCATTCGAAACGATAAACATAGGATTTCACCAAATTTTATAAAATTTTAGGATTTTTATTTTTGTTATGTTGGTAAGATGTAAATACATCGTTTGGCATCCATTCGAAACGATAAACATAGGATTTCACCAAATTTTATAAAATTTTAGGATTTTTATTTTTGTTATGTTGGTAGAATGTAAATACATCGTTTGGCATCCATTCGAAACGATAAACATAGGATTTCACCAAATTTTATAAAATTTTAGGTTTTTTATTTTTATTATGTTGGTAGGATGTAAATACATCGTTTGGTATCCATTCAAAACGATAAACATAGGATTTCACCAAATTTTATAAAATTTTAGGATTTTTATTTTTGTTATGTTGGTAAGATGTAAATACATCGTTTGGTATCCATTCGAAATGATAAACCTAGGATTTCCCTAAATTTTATAAAATTTTAGGATTTTTATTTTTGTTATGTTGGTAGGATGTAAATACATCGTTTGGCATCCATTCGAAACGATAAACATAGGATTTCACCAAATTTTATAAAATTTTAGGATTTTTATTTTTGTTATGTTGGTAGCACTTCTTCTTATCACGTTAATCTATTGTATTTCTATCTGAATGGATTTATCCTAAAAATTGTTATTCCATTAGGGATGAAAATTACTAATATTAATAGATATGTTCCTAGATGACGTCATCAGGGAGCAAAATAGTCAAAATTGTCTTTTCGCCATGTTAAAGATAGGACAAATTTGAAATTTTGAATACCCCTCAAAAAGTCACGTTTGATCCAAAATGAAATTTTATATCAAAGGTATCGGGTTTTTGATAGTATCTATTTGTATTTTAAATTTCATCCAAATCGGTCCAGCAGGGAAACCTGTAGCTTTGTCTAAAAATTTGAAAATTGAAGAAAAGAATGAAAAAAAAAAAAAGAAAAAAAAAGAAAAAAGAGAAAAAAAAAAAAAAAAAAAAAAGGAAAAATAAGAGACTAACTTTTGACCTTCCGAAATCGGCAAAATCTCAACTTTGAGCCTCTGCCATTCTTTTTGGGACTGGAATTTTTTTTTTGAATTCGTGCTCAAAATAATCCTTATTTATTCTAGTTTAATATAAAAAAAATTTGGCTCCGATATCTTAAAACCTTTTTGAGATATTCGCCCAGAAAGAGAAAAGTTTCTCAAAAAAATTTTTTCACGTCCCTATCTTTTATTAAGGATTTAAAATCATTCTTGATAATATAGTCTAGGGACGACTCGTCCATCTAAATGCAATGGGCCATTGGCATCTATTGGAATATCAACTAAATGGTAGTATTAAGAGTTTCTTTGCTTTCTTTTGCTTTTTACTTGCTCGGCGACGAGTCGCTCCTGCGACTCTTGATTAAGGTGACGTTAATACAAATTTTATTTATTATGGGTTTGGGAAAATTGAAAAATTATTTTTATTAAATTTATTAATTGATAATAAATAATTGATTTTTGAATTTAAAAAAAAATCGTTGGAGCAAAAGAGAAAATCGAAAAAAACTGAAAAAATGAATCAGTAAAGTACTAGTACTCTTTGGTAGATTTTGTTCAAAAGCTTCGTGTCACGTCCCATGGGGGTGCCTAACTTAAATATAAAATTTCAGCCTCCTAGCTCTTTTCGTTCTTGAGATATTTTGTTCACAGACACACACACACACACCCACCCACAGACAGACCATGTCGCGAAAACCACTTTTTTGAATTCAGGGGACCTCAAAACGTGTATATCCGTCAAAATCTCGACATCGAATTTTTGACATGAATCCAATACTTTCTCTCTATATATATTAACATATATATAGAGGTAAGAGAAAGCAAAAATAAAATAACGTTTAGAATTATATATTAAGGGGGGTTGTTGAGGGGTGCAACTGTTGATGAAAGAAATGAGAATATTTTGAATCATCTAAAGATATTTTTTTTTTTTTTATTCAGTTTAGAGAAAAAATTTTCTATTATTTTTTACTCAAATGGGATTTGTTATTATGATCCGTTTTAATAGAGAGATAAAGCAAAGGCTCGCTATCAGTCTTGTGCTAGTCACGTCAGGAAGCGCAGTTCTAATTTATTTATTAAAGTGAATAGTTAGTGTTTATCACCCCGAAGACCTCGTCACCCCGAACACACCCCTTCGAACGCCTATTAAAGGTAATTAATATTCTTTTTTAGACAAAAACGAAAAAAATACGATTGTTTTTTTTCTTATTAAATAAATCAGATATTTTTTTATCTGTCTCGAGGATAGGGTGAAGGGGGTGGAGTTTTAAAAACTAATATCTATTAAATGAGATAGATATTCCCAATTAGACTCGGATAAAATTACAATTTAAAATGTGAGATTTATATTGATAGTGGTCCCTTGCTCCCCGGGAGCACACCAATGATCTAGAGATCCCGGGTTCGATCCCTGCCCACTATCAATATAAATTTCACTTTAATTATCAAAAAAAAATTATCTTTAATATTTTGTCTTAGGTCATTTACACATTGAACAATTTCCATTTATTACTTTCTCTTACCTATTTTTTTTTCCCCCCCCCCCCCCCCCCCTTCCCACATCTTTCCCCCAACCCACCATTTAAGTAAAAAGTTGAATAAAATATTTTTGGGTTGGATTTTATTTAAATGGTACCAAAGGCCTAAAAAAACATCAAATTGCTATATATTTGATATATATCGTGAGAGAATTTTTTTTGTTCATTTACTTAAATTTTAACTCAGTATTAGGCTACTTTTAATTTTTTATTGGTTGGTATAAATCAATAGAGGTGTGTCTTTGTTTGGCGAGAAAAGGAATCTCAGCAGCAGCCAGGAGAAATTAAATAAAAAATTATTCACTTGTCGACGTTTCGGTAACTACTCGCGACCTACTTCATAATTGTTATATCAATTTATATAAAATCTAGAGATCTAGGAGGGGCTTCACTTCGTCTACGTCTAAAAAAAAATTAAATAATTTTTTAATTTAATTTCTCCTACTTGCTGTGTTTAAGCTTAATCTCAAAACAAATTCTTCCCAATTCAAAATCAGCAATTTTTCGCCGTACTCTCCTGTACCTCAATGGCTTAACTACGCCCCTTGTAAAAATCTCGGTCTCTGCTGATTCATTTAAATGATAAAAAATAAGCATTTACGAGTAAAAAAGAACAATTTCTCCGCTTATTTTGAGATTATTTTATTTACACTCTCTCAGCTGTTTCTAAAAGGATAATTTTTATATAACGAGTTTTTTTTTCTCTCTCTTCTACAACTGTTTTGTTTGTAACTAAATGAGTTATTTGATGTGCCTCGCCTTTGCATACGTTTTGACATTTCTCGGATTCTTTTAAAGAATATTCGGAGGCTAGTAAAGGCTTCTTCTTCATTCCCCTTGCCTTAGACTCACGATACGGGTTCGGCAACGACTAGCTTTCTTCTGAATTATTTTCTCCTACCTATGTATATATGTAATATATATTTAGAGAGAAAGTATCGGATTTATGTCAAAAATTCTAGATTTTGACACGTTTTAAGGTCCCCTGAATCCAAGAAAGTGTTTTTCGCGACATGGTCTGTCTGTGTGTTTGTGAATAAAATATCTCAAGAACGAAAAGAGCTAGGAGGTTGAAATTTCATATTTAAGTTAGGCACCCCCATGGGACATAACACGAATCTTTTGAACAAAATCGGCCAAAGAGTACTAGTACTTTACTGATGTACTTTTTCAATTTTTTTTCGATTTTCTCAAAATCCGCTCTAACGATTTTGATTAAAATTCAAAAATCAATTATTTTTAAGATGCTCTTTAAAATGTATATTCTCATTTTGCTCTCAAAATTGTTTGAAGCACACTTTACTCTTGTACTTCATAGGAAAAATAGTGAGCAATGGTAACAAAATATAAATGTTTATAAATTTGACATCTTGATTTCTAATATATCGGCGACATATTTCGACACAAAAAATCTGGTGCGACCAGACACACCAGATTTTTTTTTACTTGAGGTCATATAAAAAAAACTTGAATGATACGCCACACGAGATTTTTGGCATTCCAATGGTCATGTTTTAGGCGAAATATATCGCAATTAGGTCGTGAGAAGAGCAACTAGGGCGGCCAAATTTACTTAGCTACGTAGGCGGGGGCGGGGGGCGGGGGGCGGGGGGCGGCACTGACCTCATCCAAGAAATGTTCACACGTAATAATGAATGAATTAGAAGGAAGTTCTCAAGATTGAGAGATAAACTCTCTCTCTCTCTCTCTCGTTACGTATTTAATATTCATATAAAACTGAAATGTATGCTCTTCTTATTTAAGAAGAAAAAAAAAAAAATTCAATAATATTTCTCAAGGATATCTCCTCTGTTTGTTCTCAATTGATTAAGAAACAAATCAAGAGGAAATTAATCTAAAGGAGGAAAATTTATTTATTTTTTTCTCACATGCATAATATTTTTTGATTCTTCATTCTATCTATAGCGTTGAATTGAAGATCTTTTTTTGTCCTTGGATTCTTATGTCTAGTCGTCTGCCAATCTATTAGAGCGAATCTATCAACCGAAACATTTGAGATAGATGCAATTCTATTTGTATTAGTGATATGCGTTTTAATTTCATTTCGTTCTAAGATTTTCTACATTAAATTCAATTTAATAACAAAATTAACTTGAAAATCACACCTCGCTCAGATGTTTATCAAAATAAACTTTCACTCAAAATATCTCTGCATGAACGTAAAGTTCATTCCTGTTTAAATTCAATATTACCAACGCAAACACAAACTAATAATCAACAAATAAAAAAATAATCTATTAAATATTTTGATGTACAGTGAGCGTCAATATTAAGTCCCGCCCATGCGTTTTCTACTTGTGATTATTTCATTGTTTTTAAAAAAATATTATATATTTTTTATTGGAACTTTCAAACCTAGAAATTTCCAATAAAGATTTTCATTTTCTTTTATAAAAACAATGAAATAATCACAAGTAGAAAACGCATGGGCGGGACTTAATATTGTCCCTTACTGTATCTACACTACCGACAAAAAGTTTGAGGCCAGTTAAAAAACAAACCTCTTTATTATTTATGAAATCCAATATATTTATAATACATTTTAAGTAATTTTTTAAACCCTTTTCAGTAAGGCCATTTAGACCGTATCCCTATTTATTTCAAATGATTGCTAGCCAATTCAAATGTAATAAATGGACCGTTTATTTTGAAAGTGGTGTAAGTCCATTAAAAAAAAATAGAGATATCACATAATTTATGCTTAAATTAATGTAAATTTTCTATGTACAGTATAAATAGCTAGTGGTAAATTTCTTAAAAAATTGCCATGTTTTGTACAATTGAAAATTGGTCGGTAAATAGATTACAAATATAATACATATGAATTCAAATGTTCCGTACTGTCGGGAACTAAATATATGTCGACACAAAAAATCTGGTGTGACAAGCACAGTACACAACTTTCGATTACCGAAGGTAAGAGAAAGTTGTGTGCTGTGTGCCAGTCACCCCAGATTTTTTAATAAACAGATATGCTAACCTTTAATTTTTCTCGAAACAATAGAAAATGGACTTACACTACTTTCAAATTAAACGGTGCAAATTTTTGGGTTCTAGACTAGGGGTGTTCGATAATTGAAAAAATAATAATTGATTATTTTTTCGTCTTTCTGGACCAATAATCGATGGGAAAAAAATAATCGATTAAACTTTTTTTTTTTTTTTTTTTATTAGCAAAATACGATCTTTTCAAACGCATTTTTCCCAAAAATAATCGATTTTTTCCCTATAATCGAATGAGAAAAATAATCTAAATAATCGATCATTTTGCGCAGCCCTATTCTAGACACGAATCTCTCTGAGCCACGGGTCATGGGCTACTACATATGAAAATAGGCAGATAACTGTATATAACTCCAAATTATTGAATTTAATAAAATAGCCAGGTTCTTTAAAGATGTTAAACACTGGCGCCATTTCAAATTTTTCTTGGGAGGGGGGGGCAAACATTTTTTTTCTTAAAATTTACTTACAAATAGGTACTCAAATTTTCTCCAAAAAATATTTAATTAATTAATTTTGTACAGTTTCTATACTCGTAGATGTATTTTGAAGTGTTTTATTTAGAATAATATAAAACTTTATGAAACTCAGAGCCCCTGGGGGGGGGGGGGGCAAATGCCCTTATTACAGTAGTATGAGGCTAGAAACAAATGACTGAAATAGAATATTTAATTTCTAATCTAGGCCCGACACCCTCGATCAGTTATTGAACCCAAGGTCCAAGTACTCACACCACACTCGTCTATTTTATATTATATAGGCCTAGCCTATATTAGAATATAATTCTATTTCGCAATTGAATAGACGAGAGACGGACTTTTCCTTACGTCCTAGCACACAACCTGTTGTTGGTTTGGCACTTTCTTCTTTTTCTTTCTTGTTGAAAAAAAAAAAAAAAAAAAGAAAAGTACTAGAAAGACATGGCCAGCACCTGGCCAATCGACAGGCACAAACACAGACAGACAGACAGACAGGACGGACGTTCAACTGGTTTCGCCAAAGAAAACTTTTTTTTTTTTTTTTGCTTAATCAATTTAAGTCTCATAACTATTAAATGAAAGAATTCTTTCTTACTGTGAATTTTGAATTGAGTTCCCGAAAAAAAATTTTATTTTCTTGTTAACGTTTCGCTCTCTTCTTCAGGACCAAATGTTTTCTAACCAAAACTCTGAACAAACAAACATATACATAAAATATAAATACACAGCCTAAAACAATCAATCTTTTTGTGATTGAATTTTATTTTTTAAATTTATACTTCTTCCTTCGATCTATTTAAGGGTCAGGAAATCCCAAATGAGCAACGCAGCTAGTTGTTTTTTCAATTTTTATTTATAAAGTGCCAGGGCCAACGTTTCGGTCGCATATAGGACCATCATCAGGGCCAAGCCATTGTCAGTTTATTATTCCTCTTGGTCATATTGGCCAAAGAAATTATTAATAATACAATAAGTTCAGTGACCAAATTATTATATACAGTGTGTTATTACGGACTGACTCTCAGTCGTATTATCAGCTATACACCTCAATTAAATCCTTCGATTTAGTTAAATAATATTGTGAAAAGATCTCACGCCTATTGAAACATAAAACGAAAAGACAGGAATTTAATAGAAAAGGGGCCAACCATATAATAAGTGATTTATTAATTTTAATCAAAATCGTTTGAGCAATTTTGAGAAAATCGAAAAAAAAAAGAATGGGAATTTACAGTTTATCAGTAAAGTACTAGTACCTTTTGACAGATTTTGTTCAAAAGCTTGTTACGTTCCAGGGTGGTGCTGTACAGTTGAGCCCCACAAGTGCCTGATATGCTCGAGAGTGGAGCCTTGAGCTTAGGCAACCAAAATGTTTAGCCATTGTCTTAAAAGGAGCTTTGCCCCTTGAGTTGCATTAAAAAAATTTATTTAAAAAATTCTATCCTAAAATAAAAATAAAATTAAAACATCATCAGGCACTTCTGATGGCGACTGTACACCTAACTGAAATATAAAATTTCAACCTCCTATCTCTTTTCGTTCTTGAGATATTTTATTCATAGACCATTTTGCGGGTCCCACCTTTTTTTGAACTCAGGTGGGCTCAAAACGTGTATTTTCATCAAAATTTTGACATCGAATTTTTGACATGAATTCACCAATCCAAAACACTTTCCATAGATCTATATATATATTTTAAATTTTATTAATATTTAATTGAAAGATAGTGTTGCTAGTTCAAAGTGAATGTATCTGCCTGATGAAGGCTGCGGAATTAACAGCGAAACGTTATAATTATTTGAATTAATCACAAACACACTTTTTTTTTATTATTTATTAAAATAAATCCAAAAAAATCTCTTTTTTCTATTTTAAATAAATAGAAATTTCGACCTCTGTTTAATTTCTTACAAACCGTGTATTTCCGTCGAAATCTCTATTTCGGAATTTTCAACTTTGAGTAAATGAAAGTAAAAATAGGTCTTGATATTTATATACTTGTCTATCCATCTCTCTGTATTGTGAGTAGAAACTTGATTTTCTTTTCTCATCAAAAATGATTACAATTTTATGCACTTAAAAAAAAAAAAAAAAAAAGTTTAATAAATCAAATCGAAAGAAAGAGTAGAAAAATATAGAGTAGTGACATCGTAAAAGAGAATTTATTGGTAGAGATAATCAAGATGATTTCAAATGCAACCAACGGGATACGAGATGCATTTTATTATGCAATTATGCAATTAAAAAACTTTTTTTTTTTTTTTCTTTTGAAGTGAATTTGCAACTCGGCTAAAATTCGCAAATATCTTATGAAAAAATTGAGGACATATTCTTTTGAAATATTTAAAGAAACTCTATACTAATATCAATAATTAATATCTGAATTTAATATTTAAGTTATAACACGAAGTTTTTGAACAAAATCGGTCAGAAAGTACTACCGGTAGTACTTTACTGATGTACTTTTTCAGTTATTTTCGATTTTCTCAAAATTAGCTCTTATGATTTTGATTAACATTCTTTTTTTTTAGATGCTCTTTAAAATCTATTTAAATTTGATAGGAAAAATGAGTAACGCAGCTAGTTTTATTTCATTTTATTATTAAAACCAGCCGACGTTTCGGTCACATATGGGACCATCGTCAGGTTAATGTCTGAAATAAATATATATATTCATGGGCGTAGCCAGGGGAAGGCATCACGCCTGGTCGAAATATTTACAAATTAAATTGAAGTTAGAGGCGTCCACTAGCAGCTGGTTTTATTCCCCGGTTCCTTCTATATGTATATGATCCAGCAAAAGTTATAATCTTAATAATTAATAATCTATGTATATATTAATTGCAAACCCCCCTCTCGCCCTAACGAGGGGTTGCCCCCCCCTGACAAGATGTCTGGCTACGCCCATGTATATATTAATTTAAGTAGAAGGGGAACAGTTTTTTATTTAAATAAGATAAGAAATCTACTGTTGGTCAAATGTTAATGTGAAAATTATAATAAAATAAATAAATAAATTTATTTATTTTATTAGACCTACCTGGTATAATTTTACATTAACATCTCAAGTAAAATTCCTTTTCTTAGAATATTTATTTTAAATATATATCCTCTCCAAGTTATTATATTAGGCATACACAATTGAAACTCGCTCAAACATGTTAATGCCCAAATTTTTTTTTAAATAAGAAACTGAAAAATTTTGAGCATTAACATGGTTGAACGATTTATAATTGTGTATGCTCAATATAATAACTTGGCGAGGATATATATTTTTTTCAGACATTAACCTGGCCCTGAAGAAGGTCCCATATGTGACCGAAACGTCGGGTCTGGTTTTAATAATAAAATAAAATAAAATTTGCTGCATTGGTCATTTTTTTTTTTTACCAATTTTAAATATGAACATTCAGTTATATACTTCCTTTAAAATATATATTCTCACTTTGAACTTTGAAAATTGTTTGAAGCACACTTTACTCTAGTGTACAGTCGACGCCACAAGTGCCTGATCTGCTCGAGAGTGGAGCCTTAAGCTTAGTTAACCAAACTAATATTTTTAAAATAAATAAATCGTCTTTTTTATTATTAAATGCTTTTATTTAACTTACTCTTTCAAGGTCACCAACTTTATGGCTTTGTTAAGGACACTTCCCGATGAGCTAGAGGTGTGAAATTTGATATTTAAGAGTCATTTTTGATGACGCAAATTGTGAGTTTGGTTTTACCAAAATGGACCAAACTAATGTGGTACTTTATTTGAAACCCTTCGCGAATTAATGTAATTTCAAAAGACTTCCCGATGGGCTAGAGGTGTGAAATGTAATACTTAAGAGTCATTTTTGATGACGCCACTATATGGTGGTTTTGATCAAAATAGACCAAATTAATGTGGTACTTTATTTGAAATCCTTCGCGAATTAATGTAATTTCAAAAGACTTCCCGATGGGCTAGAGGTGTGAAATGTAATACTTAAGAGTCATTTTTGATGACGCCACTATATGGTGGTTTTGATCAAAATAGACCAAACTAATGTGGTACTTTATTTGAAACCCTTCGCGAATTAATGTAATTTCAAAAGACTTCCCGATGGGCTAGAGATGTGAAATGTAATACTTAAGAGTCATTTTTGATGACGCCACTATATGGTGGTTTTGATCAAAATATACCAAATTAATGTGGTACTTTATTTGAAACCCTTCGTGAATTAATGTAATTTCAAAAAGACTTCCCGATGGGCTAGAGGTATGAAATGTAATACTTAAGAGTCATTTTTGATGACGCCACTATATGGTGGTTTTGATCAAAATAGACCAAACTAATGTGGTACTTTATTTGAAACCCTTCGCGAATTAATGTAATTTCAAAAGACTTCCCGATGGGCTAGAGGTGTGAAATGTAATACTTAAGAGTCATTTTTGATGACGCAAATTGTGAGTTTGGTTTTACCAAAATGGACCAAACTAATGTGGTACTTTATTTGAAACCCTTCGTGAATTAATGTAATTTCAAAAGACTTCCCGATGGGCTAGAGGTGTGAAATGTAATACTTAAGAGTCATTTTTGATGACGCAAATTGTGAGTTTGGTTTTACCAAAATAGACCAAACTAATGTGGTACTTTATTTGAAACCCTTCGCGAATTAATCTAATTTCAAAAGACTTCCCGATGGGCTAGAAGTGTGAAATGTAATACTTAAGAGTCATTTTTGATGACGCCATTATATGGTGGTTTTGATCAAAATAGACCAAACTAATGTGGTACTTTATTTGAAGCCTCACGCAAATAAGGCCCTATTAACTATAGTTTTGAATTTTGATATTTACGGGTCATTTTTTTATGATAATGAATAATTTTTCAATTGAACCAAATCAATAGAGGCCAAACTAATGTGGTACTTTATCATATTGATGATTTTTGATAAGACTAAAAGACTAAAAAGCTTAAAATAAAAATAAAATAAAAAAAAGATTTTTAAAAAAATGCTTTTATTTAAATTGAACTAAAAAAGAGAGAAATAAGAAAGAAATAATTTAATTGTTCTTGTTAAAATTTTTTTAATATTTATGACTTAAAATAAAAGCGTGGGGCGCGAGTCTCGGAATCACTTCGAAGCGCCCCACGCTTTTATTTTAAGTCAAATATTAAAAAATTTTAACAAGAACAATTAAATTATTTCTTTCTTATTTCTCTCTTTTTTAGTTCAATTTAAATAAAAGCATTTTTTTAAAAATCTTTTTTTTTATTTTATTTTTTTATGTAAGCTCTTTGGTTGTCTAAGCTCAAAGCTTCACTTTTGAGCAGACCAGGCAGGCACTTGTGGCGTCCATCTTATTTTTTCCCATTCGATTTTACAAAAGTTTTTACTTTCTCTTACCTATGTATATATGTAATATATATATAGAGAGAGAAAGTATTGGATTCATGTCAAAAATTCGATGTCGAGATTTTGATGGATCTTCACGTTTTGAGGTCCCCTGAATCCAAAAAAGTGGTTTTCGCGACATGGTCTGTCTGTGGGTGTGTGGGTGTGTGGGTGTGTGGGTGTGTGGGTGTGTGGGTGTGTGGGTGTGTGTTCAATTTTAAGCATGAAGGAATTGAGCTACGAGGTTGAAATTTTATATTTAAGTTAAACACCACCCGGGACCGGAAAAATAAGCTTTTAATCAAAATCGGCCAAAGAGTACTAGTACTTTACTGATGTACTTTTTCAGTTTTTTTTCGATTTTCTCAAAATTTGCTCCAACGATTTTTTTTTAAATTCAAAAATCAATTATTTTTTAGATGCTCTTTCAAATGTATATTCTCATTTTGCGATTGAAATCTTCTGAAGACCACTTTACTCTTGTATTTCATAGGGAAGATAGGAGAAATGGTTGCCATGGTAACAAAATATAAATATTTTCCCATACTTATAAATTTTACATCTGAATTCCAATGTTCCGTACTGTCGGGAACTAAATATATGTCGACACAAAAAATCTGGTGTGACAAGCACAGAACACAACTTTCGATTACCGAAGGTAAGAGAAAGTTGGTGTGCTGTGCGCCAGTCACACCAGATTTTTCTATTTCTATCACATCAATAAAATCTTAGAACGTTTCTCTGAGGTTAATTGCAAATAGCTATGCTGCGTAGTCAGGTTTTTTGAGTTTTCGTCTTTTATTGCATATAAAATCCGTTTCTCTATCTGCTCGTTCTATAAATTAAATTATTTCTATTATATGTCGATGCTTGAATGCGTTTTCAATTTACATGTTGTTGTTGTTGTCTGCTTCTATGAGATGAGAATTTATTTATTTTGAAAACAGGGCCTAAATAATGGTCATTGAAATGAGATATGCAGGGGAAAGGGGGCTTCGAATAATAATAATAATCTTTCTTGTAGAAAGTTTTCTTTCCTTCATTGTTCAAGGATTTATTTCTTTTATTTTTTTTATTTAAATAATCAAAATAATGTGAATGTAAGTAAATACGTATTAGCCTTCGATTCGGGGGCGGCATTAGAATTACTTTTAAATAATTTTGATCAACTCTTTTTTTTATATACACAGGATTATTTGTATCATAAAGTAAAGTGAACAATAGAAGTAAAGTTAAACCAGTTGAAAGATTTTCACCTTGAAAACTTTTGCGCTAGGACGATTTTAATATTCATTCCTTTAATTTCTTCTTTTTTTGTTGTTGTTGAATATCCCATACTCATTTCTGATTCTATAATTAAACCACTTAGAAAACAACCTATTTTTGGGGAGGGTACCGAGTCAAAACAAAAGAGCCTAAGGCCGGTTGCTTCACTTATAATTAGCTATCCCTCGATTAAGCTAGTTGACTAGTCTTTTCACGTCTAACCAGCGGCGTAACTAGCCTTTGAGGGCGGAGGGGGCGAAGCTCAACTGGGGCGCCGTTTTTCGTTCGACCTTTTTTTTTTTTTTTTTTTTTTTTTAGTATTCGAATCTCGTTCTTTTTTTTGTAATTTTTTTCCGGATTTGTGATATAAAATGATTTTATTATGAAATTAAAAAAAAAAAAAAAATAGCCGGAGATTTTGGGAAAAAGCCGGAAAGCCGGATGCTCGAGGGGCGCCAAAAGCTTGATACGCCTGGGGCGGGGGGGGGGCGCGCTCGCGCCCCCACATGGATACGCTACTGCGTCTAACTAAGCTAACCATATTATTAAATAAGAGCTCAGATCCTCCCTTCGTTAGCTAAGACCCAAAGTTCGGTATAAGGGGTGAAATTAGGAACGCAAGCCTTTTTACTTTCTCTTACCTATATATGTGGAGTCATGTCGAAAATTCGATGTCTAGATTTTGATGGATATACACTTTTTGAGGACCCCTGAATCCAAAAAAGTAGTTTTCGCAACATGATCTGAATGAGAGCTAGAAGGTTGAAATTTTATTTTAAGTTAGGCACCCCCCCTGGGACGTGACACGAAGTTTTTGAACAAAATCGGCCAAAGAGTACTAGTACTTTACTGATGCATTTTTTCAGTTTATTTTTTTTTTCGATTTTCTCAAAATTCGATTTTGATTAAGATTTAAAATCAATTATTTTTTAGATGCTCTTTGAAATGTATATTCTTATTTTGTCATTGAAATCTTTTGAAGCTCACTTTACTCTTGTATTTCATTGGAAAGATAGGAGAAATGGTAACAAAATATAAATGTTTTCCCATGTTTATAAATTTATCTTAAATTTTAATATATTGGTGGAACTAAATATATATCGACTCAAAAATCGAGTGCGACCCGTCACACCAGACTTGTATTAATTTTTTTGAAAATTTTTAAATTTTTATTAAAAAACTAATTATTTTAATTTTTAATATAAGTTTGGCTAAAACCGAAGAAACCCGCCCTAAGTCTATATAAAATTAATTTTTCAACATTACAAATCGTATCAATATTTAGTGAAGGGCTGGCTGGCTGGTTGTATCAAGCCCTCTCTCAGGTCGATTAGCGCTATTGTTCCCTTTCAGAGTTATGCTTGACTTTGTTGATCTTCTCTTGTTTTCTAATTCACCTGTTGTTGTTCATGATGATCGAATAGCAAACAACTTCCTTAAAAGATATGCTATGCATGTAGGTGAAGTGAAATTAATGTATTCTTTTCTTTTTGTTAGTTGATACCAGAAGACAATGGCTCGGTTAAAATAACAATTTTAGAGGTTAAACTCATTTCAAAAAAAGTGGTGTGTGTATTTATGTACACGCGTTAGAAGTTATACTTCTTTGGAGTATGACAAAAATTTAAAATAATAAAAATGCTGTAATGATCGAAGAGAAATTATAAAATCAAACAACAATCAAAAAGGTTTCAAAGATTTTATTAAAGTAACAAGTGACTAGTTCTTTTTCTTTCGATATTAGCTCTTTGTTCATGATTCTTTTGGTCTTCGATCCTGATTCTTTCGGTCTTCCATTCGTTCTTTTTATTTTATTTTCAAACAAAGAGCGCCAGAGAGCGCTGGTGTTCTTTCTATTTTATTTTTTAAACAAAATACATTTTGGTCCCTTTAGATAAAAAAATATTATTAAATTATTAATTAATAAATTTAATTAATAATTTAATTTTTGGATTTGAAAATAACAACACGTTTTGTCAAATATAACTTCATCATATCGTTTTCACAAATTCTGGGGCTATCTTCATCGTGTCGTTTTCACAAATTCACTCTCGCTCATCTTTAATATCATACTATATAATAAAGCGCTAAAAAACGTGTCCGATGTGTGAAACAACCAATCAGGCCTCAGGGATAGCGCTGATTGGCGAAATACAGAGAGGGCGGAGCCGGAGAGGCAAATTCAAAATTTTTTTTTTAACCAGGAGAGATATCAATTTGGTTTCTTCCCTAAAGCCTTCCCTTGATAAGAATCTAAAAAAGTTGTTTGAGAGTTTTTTTAAATTCGGCAGCCCACCCCCCCCCCCCCCGAAATTTTTAATTCTTCTATTTCTTCAATTATTAACATGCTTTTTTGGATTTAAATTTCTTCAATGAATATCTATCAAGGGATTTAAAAGTTGAAATATTTTTTGTGTAATTGCCCCCCCCCCCGAAATTTTTAATTCTTCTATTTCTTCAAATATTAACATGCTTTTTTGGATTTAAAATTCTTCAATGAATATCTATCAAGGGATTTAAAAGTTGAAAGATTTTTTGTGTAATTGCCCCCCCCCCCCGAAATTTTTAATTCTTCTATTTCTTCAAATATTAACATGCTTTTTTGGATTTAAAATTCTTCAATGAATATCTATCAAGGGATTTAAAAGTTGAAAGATTTTTTGTGTAATTGCCCCCCCCCCCCCCGAAATTTTTAATTCTTCTATTTCTTCAAATATTAACATGCTTTTTGGATTTAAAATTCTTCAATGAATATCTATCAAGGGATTTAAAAGTTTAAATATTTTTTGTGTAATTGCCCCCCCCCCCGAAATTTTTAATTCTTCTATTTCTTCAAATATTAACATACTTTTTTTGGATTTAAAATTCTTCAATGAATATTTTTTGTGTAATTGCCCCCCCCCCCCCCGAAATTTTTAATTCTTCTATTTCTTCAAATATTAACATGCTTTTTGGATTTAAATTTCTTCAATGAATATCTATCAAGGGATTTAAAAGTTTAAATATTTTTTGTGTAATTGCCCCCCCCCGAAATTTTTAATTCTTCTATTTCTTCAAATATTAACATGCTTTTTTGGATTTAAAATTCTTCAATGAATATCTATCAAGGGATTTAAAAGTTGAAAGATTTTTTGTGTAATTGCCCCCCCCCCCCGAAATTTTTAATTCTTCTATTTCTTCAAATATTAACATGCTTTTTTGGATTTAAAATTCTTCAATGAATATCTATCAAGGGATTTAAAAGTTGAAAGATTTTTTGTGTAATTGCCCCCCCCCCCGAAATTTTTAATTCTTCTATTTCTTCAAATATTAACATGCTTTTTTGGATTTAAAATTCTTCAATGAATATCTATCAAGGGATTTAAAAGTTTAAATATTTTTTGTGTAATTGCCCCCCCCCCCCCCCGAAATTTTTAATTCTTCTATTTCTTCAAATATTAACATGCTTTTTTGGATTTAAAATTCTTCAATGAATATCTATCAAGGGGTTTAAAAGTTTAAATATTTTTTGTGTAATTGCCCCCCCCCCCCCCGAAATTTTTAATTCTTCTATTTCTTCAAATATTAACATGCTTTTTTGGATTTAAAATTCTTGAATGAATATCTATCAAGGGGTTTAAAAGTTTAAAGATTTATTGTGCAATTGCCCCACCCCCGAAATTTTTATTTTAAAATTCTTGATTTTTTTTAATAGGTCCCTGTCCGCCTGATTTCATTTGCATGCCCGTTGGCTCTAATCAGTTTATTAAAGGGAAATTTAGGCTTGCTTCTTTCCCGTAATTTTCTCATGGCCTTCAAAACCCAGAGGCCGGACAGGGCGAATACTCAAATTTTAAATTTGATTCATTGTATTTTCATTTAGGCGAAAATAATATGGGATTTAAAATTAAGAGAAAAACTACTGATCACGCACCGAGACGCCGCCCGCCAGGGCCAAGTTGAGATGGGCGTGGCGAAGCCGCGCCTTTCTCAACTTGTAATTATATAATGAAATCGTTTTAAAAGTCATTTTTGATAAGGCGTGATGGGTTCGGATCCCAGACAGTCCGATGTAATAAATTATATATTTTCCAAAACGCAATTTATAGTTGTGATGTTATATTCATAAGAGGGAAAATAATTGAGAGAGGATTTTTTATTTATTTAATTCACACATATGACATTTCGGTTCCGTATTTGAACCATCTTCAGAGCTGGCGAAAAGTCATTATGAAAGTGTCACAGTTTATTTTATACATAGTTGACCCTGTTATGAAATAGTATGCCAAGCGCCAAAAAAATTAAAAATTGAATTAAGCACGGAATATTGTTTCAAATGCTATAATTAATAGTATTTTTTATAAAATATGTCCTAAAAAAAATTATATTTAATGTTACTTGCACAATTGACAAAAAAAATTATATATAATCCAATGAAAACAAAAAAACTTTAATTTCTTGAGTTGAATGGCTGTAGATATTCAAATTGGAAACAGGAACGGGAGCCTTCCCGGGAACAGGGTTAAATTAAAAACTTTATATTTCTTAGCCGACGTTTCGGGTGCAAGTCGCACCCATTCTCAGGGCAAGCAAAATTGTCAAAATTTAGTACAGGTTAATCGGTATTTAAAATTAATTTCATGTTTATGCATGTATTCGTGCGTTTGTAGCATTCTATGGTATGTACAATAACAAAAACTTATCACAAAAATAAAAAAAACTTGAATGTTAATTTTCTCAAAACTTGGTAACTGGCGATTGACACACTAATGCGTAACAGGGCCCATATAAAGGTTTAGTATAAAATCCACTGTGACACTTTCATAATGACTTTTCGCCAGCTCTGAAGATGGTTCAAATGCGGAACCGAAACGTCAGCTGTGTGAATTAAATAAATAAAGAAAAATCTCTAGCAACGTTTATCAATTTTCTGCCCTCTTCTGTATTTTCTTGTGTGGACAAATTATTGAATCTCTGAATCATGAATATTAATACAACAATCAATTACGATTTCCTAAGTTCTCTCCCCCGAGACCCAGAGGTTAGAAATAGTGACAAAAGTCAATTTTGATAACCTTAAAAGCCAAGGGAAACGGGTTCGAATCCCCGGCAATCTATTTTAATCCAAATAGTATAAATAAATGGTTCTGAATATTTGTATCTTTAAACACATATATTAAAATCATTTAAAAAAGCTATATGGCCTTAGATGACGAAAAGATTAAACAAATGGGCATTGGTAGAAACACGATTATCCGACTAGATTTATATATAAAAAAAAATATTTTCTGGTTGTTCCTATTTGCTTATCCGGCAGATTTCGACAAATTTCTACTCTAATTAACAAACTAATGGAGGTGAGAAAGACAATTCAACTTCGGAACCGCCTGGCTATATTCCTGATATCTTTTATCTTTTCAAATTTGAAAATTAGGGCATCACAAAAAAGTCCTTGGAAAAATATTGAGTCTCGTTATTCCATTAATATTTTATTATTTTTCTAATAGGCCGGTGCATCTAACCATTAATTAATCTCCGAATCAAAAGTTGAAGCTCATTATAAATATTCCTTTCTAAAGAAAGAAACTAGATCTGTCTGTCTGTCTGTACAATGCACTTTCCACTTGAGCAACTTTTTTATTTTTAAAACTGTTGCCATGGAAAATGCCAAATATTCCTTTTTTTTTTTACGTGCATTATATATAAAATAATAATAAAAAAACGGATTTCGGGGACCACACCCGTGTTTTGAGGCAGGCCTTGGGGAGGGGATAGTACCCACACATTTACAAGGTCAGCACATTCATCCAAGTATAAGTTGCCATGCAAGCAAGGTCGTCGAAATGCAAGTGAGGCGAAGGCGAGAATGCATGCATTCGGCCATCAAACCCCAAGTGCCCTCACTCTCTCATTACGCCCCAATCTTCTCTCTCAACTCTTCATTTAACTAATAAAACGAAAATTTCTATTTGTTTATAAAATAAATCTTAAGATTGTAACTAAACAGATAATATGATATCCGATCATCTTGCAAATCACCAATTTATCGTTTAATGACATTTGGAAAGGAATATAGCAATACCTCGCTTAGTCCGGCTTTACTATATTTTATAATAAATAATTTTTTAAATTTCTTAAATATCGGAAGTTTTATTTGTCTATGGCCAAGTTAGTGGTGGCTGATTAAAACAATATATGGTATAGGGACCTATTATTAAGATTTTATTTTTGGCTGCAACTGTAGCTAGCAGTTTCGATGGTTCGGCCTCCATCATCTTCGAGGCCTAACCATCGAAACTGCTAGCTACAGTTGCAGCTAAAAATAAAATCTTAATAATAGGTCCCTATAATTGTTTTAATCAGCCACCACTAACTTGGCCATAGACAAATAAAACTTCCGATATTTAAGAAATTTAGATGAAAAATTGTACAATCCCACATTTAATAATTTTTTACTTTCTCTTGAAGGAAATGAGCTACGAGGTTGAAATTGTATATTTAAGTACTTGCCTCCTAAATTTTACCTATACTATCGATACAAAATACGTATTCTGGTGTGACAACACATCACACAA
This sequence comes from Euborellia annulipes, assembly GCA_023213315.1. NCBI lineage: Eukaryota > Metazoa > Arthropoda > Insecta > Dermaptera > Anisolabididae > Euborellia > Euborellia annulipes. The sequence goes on along the minus strand of JAKCPI010020286.1, from coordinate 88,037 downwards.
GGTAAGAGAAAGTTGTGTGCTGTTCGGTCACTCACTCCAGATTTTTATCTTTGTTGTATTAATTTATTGAAGACAGAGGAAATTTTGAGACTACCTATCGACATCTAAGCATATTGGTTGCCTATGTTCAAGTGAGAATTCTCTAACATCCGTCTCTATAAACGGGGTTAAAAATGAAAGATTTAATAAACCTCGGCTAATTATTTTAGAATCGATAGAATGTCTCGGGAAGCAAACAAAATTGCGTTCTAATTTTTGCGAATAATTCGTGCTCGCCCTGATTTTTTTTTTTTTTTACTAAACTCACTTTAGGTCGTCACAATGTTGATTTAAAACTATTTCCGGTCAGGACTCACACAATTTATTCATTTCCTTTTAAATGGCGTTTCATGAAGGGGGAGGGGGAGGGGGGAGGGGGGGAGAAGAAAAAGAAGAAGAGCCGCCTGCTTTATTTTAAACTTTATTAGATTAATTAGAATTTTAAATAACATGTCTGACACAATCATTCAGATTATCATCAAACATAATTTAATAGCGAAAAGGCAAGAGGAAGAAAAAAAAAAAACTCATAAAGTCTCATTAATGTGCAGAATAAATACGCTATCAGTAAAATTAATTATGCCATATACGATATATATTTATATACTTTCTACATCTAATCGATTTTTACCTCTCACTGTGCGTAGTACTAAGGGGGAGAGAGCTTATGCAGAGACTCCGGTGTCTGTCTGTCTGTCCGTCTGTCCGTCATAAAAAGTACGGCCAGAACTAAAGTTCGTAGGAAAATAATAATTACATATACGTATTCAGCATAAAAAACTGGTTCAGGGAAAAATACGTTTTGATCCCTAACACTTCCAATTTTTGAGTTATTAATTCTTAAAGTTTCAATTTCTCCCATAGGAAATGTATAGAGAAATATTTATGTATTCTTTGCATTTGTATATTCTATGAATGCAAACAAATCCTCAAGCAGGCACTGGTTTTTCTTAAATATGGAGAAATAACTTAACCTCTTTTAACCTCTCACTTTGTTTATATTCATCAGAATGTAAACAAATGTGGCCATTTTTTTCTTAAATATGGAGAAATAACCATTATTAAAGTGTTTAATGTCAAGAAAATCCACAGCCCCTTTGAATTCACTACTGTAAATTCTCTCCTACTTTTTTCTTCTTTTTTTTTTGGTATGTGAAGACAAAATTTCTTGAGTTAGATAAATATTTCGGCTCTTCTTTTAGAGCTAGTTTCAAGATTGTAGGATTATGAATATAGCCCCGGATGTTCATTAACAATCAAACCTTAAAATATGCATTCATTAATGCACTATAAAATGATAAAATTTTTGCTGGCCAAATGGTGCAAACGCCCAGGGCCATTGCTGAAATTAATAATAATAAAATGACAAAATATACACAATGAAGGGGAAAAACAGTAAAAATATGCTCTATCACAAATTGAGTCGCATTTTATATTATTGTACATTTTTATTTTTATACGTGTAGTTAGGATGCTGGTGCCAGGCTTGTGTTTCTAATATCACCTCTTTGGTAAATCTTACTCAGAACTTTTGGCTCTGGCTAATTTAACAGAGATCTTGGCTAAACATATAGCAAAATGGCTCCCTCTGATACTAGTGGCCCTAACCTTTTGCATTTTGTAAAATATATCACATCTCATCATTTTATTGTTTTTTTTTTTACAACATTCACACTCTTTTCTCATTCACACTTACATTCACACAGTCTTTTCGGCTACTTAGGCCATATAAGACTTTGACGATAACCGTTATTTATGAATTTATCTATATTGGGGTCCAGGCATTCTTATTTAAGCCATTTGGTATCCAAATGGCTTAAATAAAATCATCGGACTGCCTGGGGTCCGAACCCGCGACGTTTGGTATACGAGGTTAGCACGCTAAACCCTACACCAAGCCCCGAAGGCCATTTTATTGTTAAAAGAAATTGAATCAAAATAAAAATAACAAATATATCTACTTCTTTTTTAAATCAAATGATGAGATGTCGTATCAAGGGCGGATCCAGAGGTGTTTCTCGGGGGAGGGGGGTAATCTGGAGTGACTCGTCGCACAGCATCCTATTTTTTCTTAATATCGGTAATTTAAAGGCGCATTCTGTACTTGTTTGCCAGAATATGAATACAAATCAAATCTTTAAGTATCAATTTTTAAAATTTTACATTAAAAATAATTTTTTTTTCCAAATCTCGGAAGGGGGGATAATTACCCCCTTTACCCCTCCCCTCCCCTTTGAATCTACCCTTGTGTCGTATATTTTATTATAAGAATAAAACTGAAGAGGGTTTATATATTTAGTTTCCGACAGTACGGTACATTTGAATTTCAAGATGTAGCACGTCTCATGTGGGTGTCTACTTAAATATAAAATTTCAACTTCCTTGCTCTTTTCGTTCTTGAGATATTTTGTTAACAGACAGACAGACCATATTGTGAAAACCACTTTTTTGGATTCAGGGGACCTCAAAACGTGTATATCCATCAAAATCTCGACATCGAATTTTTGACATGAATCCAATACTTTCTCTCTCTATATATTAACATATATATAGGTAAGAGAAAGTAAAAAATCCCCCCCAAAAATAAATATAAGATGAATGATTAAAGTTTTTAATTAAACAAAATTTAGGACAATCTAGAAAGTTTTTTTTTTTTTTTTTCTAATCGACAAATTCAAATTAATTTTTGATTAGGACTTGGGGAAAAAAAAGGTATCGAAATTTATTTCCTCTTTTTTTTTTCTTTTTATAATCGATCTCTAAATTGCAACGCTTTATAAACAAAATTTAATGAAATATTTAAATTGATTAAACATTAAGGTCAAAGATATCAAAAAAATTCCCAAAAAAAAAAAATATTTTTTTTAATGAAATAGCTTATAAACAATTCATGAGTCATCTAGCCTATATTAATTAATAATGCTCTTCCTCTTAAGATAATGTCCTTTTGCTTAATCAAACGTATTTTTTTTTTTTCAATCAAAGATTAGATACGCAATCAAAGACAAAGATCTGGTGTGACTGGTCGCACAACACAACTTTCTCTTACCTTTTCGTTTAGTTGTGTTTTGGGCTTGTTTCACCAGATTTTTTGTGTCGATGTAAATTCACCTTCCGTCTTTAAATTAGAATTCAAGAGGTAAAATTTATTAATATAGAAAAATATTTCCTTCTCTTTCCTATGAAGTGAAAGAGTAAAGTGCACTCCAAACAATTTTAAGAGCAAAAAGGGAATATACATTTTAAAGAATATATAAAAAATAATTTATAGATAGGCTATATGAATTTTAATCAAAATCGTTAGAGCGAATTTGAGAAAATCGAAAAAAACTGAAAAGTTAATCAGTAAAGTACTAGTACTCTTTGGGCGATTTTGATTAAAAACTTATTTTCACGCTCCCGGGGGGTGTTTAACTTATATATAAAATTTCGGCCTCATAGCTCAATTTCTTCATTCTTAAAATTGAACACACACAGACACACAGACAGACAGACCATGTCGCGAAAGCCACTTTTTTGGACGCAGAGGACCTCAAAACGTGTATTTCCATCAAAATCTCGACATCGAATTTTTGACATGATCCAATACTTTCTCCAATTTCCATTAGTTGACTTAAAATTAAAGTCAAATAAGATAGACAAATATAAAATTTCAACCTCGTAGCTCATTTCCTTCATTCTTTATTTTGTTCACAGACAGATCATTTTTCGGGACTTATTTTTTTAGACCTCAAAACATGTATTTCCATCAAAATCTCATTTTTTTGACCAATACTTTCTCTCAAAATATATATTTATAGGTAAGAGAAAGTAAAATTGGATTTAGCATTGCAAGTTGTCTATTCTGAATTTGTTTTATATTTTTTCTGATTTCTGGAGATTTAATGAAAATTATTTGGATATTATTCTTATTATTAAGAATTGTTGGTGCCCTCGGGCTTGGTGTAGGGGTTAGTGTGCTAACATTCTATACCGAGGGTCGCGGGTTCGGAACCCAGTCAGTAGGGCTGGACGGTAAACCGGTTTACCGGTAAAAACCGGTAAAATTTTTTTTTCCGAAAACGCGGTAACGAACCTCTAATTCGGTAAAAACCGGTTTTTTTTTTCGAAAGTCGGTAAAAACTTATTTTTCGGACGGTAAAAAATTTTGGTTCCGCGAGAAAAAATGTTCCGCGGCGGCAAACTTTGGTTCCGCGACGGCAAATTCCGGTCCCGCGAAAAAAAATGTTCCGTGGCGGCAAATTTCTGTTCCGCGGGCGGCAAAAAAATTGGCTTCTCTAAAAAAAAAGGTAAAATATTTTTTCGGACGGGGAAAAATTTTGGTTCCGCGAAAAAAAATGTTCCGCGGCGCAAACTTTGGTTCCGCGGGCGGTAAAAAATTTTTACCGACTTTCGAGAAAAACCGGTTTTTTTTTTCATTATCGAGGTCGGTAATGAAAATCCATTACCGTCCAGCCCTACCAGTCAGTCCGATGATTTTATTTAAGCCATTTGGATACCAAATAGGTTAAATAGAATTGCCTGACCCTCAATAGATATTATAATTATAAATAATAACGATTATCGTCAAAGTCTTATATGTATAGCCTGAGTTGCCGAAAAGATTGTGTTTTTCTTCAGTATTTGTAGAGGAAAGTATTAATTATAATTATGAAAATTTTTTTGAATATCTTCAAAATTACAAAAGATTGAAACTGTTGAATCTTTCCCCTAGTATTTACTAAGAATATTAGTTGCTTTGAAATTTGAAACTTGGTTGTAATAATTAAGATGTTAGTCTCCATTCTGAAACGTTCCCTTGATTCGAAGGGGATGATTATTCCTATTTGAAGGAAAGTTTTTTAAGGTGAATCGCACAGCTAGTTAAATCTCTTCTCGGCTTATTTTGTAAAAACAATATTAATATTTATATATTCGAGAAAAAAAAAGAACAAAGGATGTTGTTCCCTGAACAGTATGAGCATCATCAGCATCCTCGGATAAATAAAAAGTTGCAAGTCCTTCACTTGAGACAACGAAACAAAGCTCTCTCTCTCTCTCTCTCTCTCTCCGTCTAATGTTTTTCATCCCTTTAAATATCAAGGTACTATATAATACATTTACTAATTCACTTTCACATTGGAGCAGCAGCAACAGGAGGAGGCAATTCTGACGCAAACCCAAGTCCCCCCCCCCCCTCTCTCTCTCTCTCTCTCTCTCTCTCTCCGCGCGCGCTCGTTCACGTAGACAAGAGATGAAAAACACTTCAAAAGGATTTCTTTTCAAACTTTTATTTAAAAAAAAAAAATCAAATTTTCTTGAATATTAAATAATTATGACGTTGATTCCAATGAATAGGTTTTTTTTTTTTTTTTAGTTCGTTTTATTTTATTTATTTGCAATTGAAAGATAAATTTATTTTTTCCGACAAGCAAGTTTCCTTTGCACTAAGATTTTGTACTTCACCGGGACAATTAGCAATAATAAACTTGTCGTTGTTAGATCTAAGATCACCAAACGGATCAATCGATAAAAAGTTCCTTCAAATTGGGGCATCCAAATTTAAACTTCCCTTTCCAACTTAAAATTTTAAATTTCTCTCTCTGACTCAACTTCCTTTTAATCTGGCCAATCAACGCCCTGACAGGTACAGTGAGGGACAATATTAAGTCCCGTCCATGCGTTTTCTCCTTGTGATTATTTCATTGTTTTTTTAAAAAAAGGTTATTATATTTTTTCATGGTCCAAACCTAGAAAATTTCCAATAAAGATTTTCATTTTCTTTTATAAAAACAATTAAATAATCACAAGTAGAAAACGCATGGGTGGGACTTAATATTGACCCTCACTGTACATACACACTACACACAGAAAGTCAGTGGCTAGCGCTTTATATATAGTAAAGATTCTTTAAAATCTGGTGTGACTGATCGTATAGTACACAACTTTCTCTTACCTTTGTTAATCGAAAGTTGTTATCTTTGCTTGTCGCCCCAGACTTTTTTGTGTGCGATATATATTTAATTTTGACTAATATATTAGAATTCAAGATGTAAAATTTATAACAATAGAATTTGTTACCACCATTTCTTCTATCTTTCCTATTAAGTATACAAAAGTAAAGTGTACTTCGAACAATTTTGAAGGAAAATTGAAAATATACATTTTAAAGAGTATCTAAAAAATTATGAATTTTAATCAAAATCGTTGGAGCAAATTTTGAGAAAATCGGAAAAAAAAGTACATCAGTACGTGTCAGGGGGGTGTCTAACTTAAAAATATAATTTCAACCTCCTAGATCATACTTAAAATTGAACAGAGACAGACCATGTTGCGAAAACCACTTTTTGGACTCAGGGGACAAGTATTTCCATCAAAATTTTGACTTCGAATTTTTGTATATACCGCAGGGGCGTATTTAAGGGGGGGGCGAGGGGGCCGGCCCCCCCCCCGAAATTTCCCAAACACATATACATATATAGGGATATACAGACATCAGCACAACAAATTTTTCCGCAGGATGGACAACTTTGGTTCCGCAATAGAAAAAATGTTCCTCAAAAAATTTCGTGTGAAAAAAAGTATAGTTTCTTAAAAAAAAAATTTTCCTCAGAAAAATTTTTGAGTTCGGGCCCCCCCCGAAAAAAATTTCTATATACGCCCCTAATATACCGTATTAAGAGAAAGTATAAAACCGTAAACTAGACAAGGTTGCTGAAGTATAAATTCTATTGATTTATTTATTTAATTACACATACTAGTTTCGAGAACATTTGTCCTCTTCATCAGTCTGATACAATATCAAACAAGACCAGACTGATGAAGAGGACAAATGTTCTCGAAACTAGTATCTGTAATTAAATAAATAAATCAATAGAATTTATACTTCAGCAGTAGATAATCGTTTCATTGTTTTAAACATTTCAAATTAAGAAAATCCTGCTAATCTCCGCAAAAATAACGTTTCAAATAGACAAGTTGATTTTTTAGAGCTTCTCAAGATTACTTGTCAGTGTTTTTAGCAGCCGAATTGCTGGTATATTGAAAAGACATATACCCGTATTCATAATCGTTCCTTGAGGATTCTAAACATATATATAGGCATAAGGATTCCTTGTTCCTCAAGCAATGACTATGAATACGGGTAATAATGTTACTTTTTATTTATTTGGGACCATTCAAGCAAATTTTTGGCAGTTTTATATCCATTCTTCTTGATTTTTAATTGACCATTTTCTTTTAAAAATACTTAAGCAACTGATTTACCAGCAAAAATAAGCCAATGTGACCTCCCCTTGATTGACCCCTTTCCCGAGAGCAATCAATTCTTCAGCACTCAGAAATAATAAATAGACGGAATTTTTTTATGGGAATAATTAAAATAATAACGAATTTTTAAAAATTATTTAATCTCTCGACTATCGATTTCGGCACGATGTACCATCATCATAATTATTGCCATAACTACATTAAAATAACGAAAAATGGAGAACTTCATCAAGAACACCGAATTTTATCTAAATTTTTACAGTCCTTTTACGAGATTAGTAAGGTGGTCCAAAAAATTCTATGAATTAATCATACAAAAAAAAAAATTTAATAGAGTGTTTTTGATTGATCCATACTTTTTTATTCTTATATTCTGCAAAGCTAGTTCAAAACATTTTCTCTTCTCTATTATTTAACAACATTTTTAACGAGGAAAGAAATTGTATTTTTTTTTTTTTTTTTAAGATTGAATTTCTTTGATGATGAGTGAAAGAATTTTCAATTCATTCAATGAACAAGCATTATTTATTTATTATTTTTTTTGATTATTTCCAGTACTTTTAAAAGTTCCTTCCATTGACTGTGAGGTTTAAAAAAATGCAAATTGCATTATCGTCAGTCCCAATAATTTATTATTCATCCTAAAGACAAAAACGAGCGCTTCTTCTGCTCTTTTTTTAAATTTCAGACACTTAATTTCAAAGCCTCTGATCTGATTAGCCGTTCGGAATCTACAGAGGATTAAAATTTCCGAAAAACGAAATCCCGCCGAGTGCTCTCATGCGGTAAAATGACGTCATATCAAAAAAAAGAAAAAACACCCCGGGGTGATTGAACCACTCTTTTCTAAAACTATATTTAGATTTAATATAGCTTTTATGGTCAAGTCGCTATGCGTTGCACAAGTAGGGCTATTTTTCTATATTTTTTTGCCTAAAAAATGAGGTTTTTCGAGAAAAAAACCAATTTTGGAGTTAATTGCTCGGGATTTTTTAATTTATTCCATTAGAGGTTTTCTTTCTGCACCAAATGACATCCCCATTTAGTCTGATCTGATTAGCCGTTCGGAATCTACAGGGGTTTAAACTTTCAAATTAGAATTTACCGCAGCGCGGTAAAATTAAATGATAGGAAAAAAATAAATGGTGAAATCTTTAGCTGGAAAACTCATTCTTTCTAACCGTATATTCTCCATAATTATACCTCTTAAGACAGAGGAGTTATTCAAGCTGATAAACTTTTTTCGTGCATGCCCCCTCTAACATGATTTGTAAGACGTTGTCACTTCAAAATGTAATAGAGTGTTTTTGATTGATCCATACTTTTTTATTTATCTTATATTCTGCAAAGCTAGTTCAAAACATTTTCTCTTCTCTATTATTTAACAACATTTTTAACGAGGAAAGAAATTGTATTTTTTTTTTTTTTTTTTTTTTTTTAAGATTGAATTTCTTTGATGATGAGTGAAAGAATTTTCAATTCATTCAATGAACAAGCATTATTTATTTATTATTTTTTTTGATTATTTCCAGTACTTTTAAAAGTTCCTTCCATTGACAGTGAGGTTTAAAAAAATGCAAATTGCATTATCGTCAGTCCCAATAATTTATTAATCATCCTAAAGACAAAAACGAGCAGAGATTCTTCTGCTCTTTTTTTTAAATTTCAGACACTTAATTTCAAAGCCTCGTTGTTCCCTATTGATCCTAATCTCTTCTCAATTCGCTCCACCGACAGGACTCTTTTGCTCTAACAATTTCTATTTCTCATGTAAAGTCCAGATAATTTTCATTTCAAAGAGTGAGAGACTCAAAGAGTAATAAATGATTGATAATTATATAATTAAAACGCTGCTGTGAAATCTTTGTTTGAGATATCGCGCAATGAGTTTTTTATTTTATTTTCTTTTTCACTGAAATTAACAGAGAAAGCGGAGAACTCGTTTTGTTTAAACAACTTGAAATATATCTTTTTGTTTTTTTATTATAATTTTCTTTTTATTTATTGTTTTTAGTCGATGGTTTGGTTTTCGAAATTTGCTTTCCTAAAATTGAACATTTTTGTAATAATAGCGAGATGATGACTGTATAATTGATAAATATGAACAGGAATGAAATCAGACAAAGTTTTAATCAATCTTTATCATGTACGTAGTACTAAGCGAGAGCTTATGTAGAGATTCCGGTGTCCGTCTGTCTGTCCATAAAAATTACGCCCTGAACTAAAGGACGTAGAAAAATAATAATGTATTCAGCATAAAAAACTGGTTCAGGGAAAAATACGTTTTGGTCCTTAGCACTTCCAGTACTAGTACTTTACTATTGTAGTTTTTCAGTTTTTTTCTTCGATTTTCTCAAAATTCGCTCCAACGATTTTAATTAAAATTCACAAATCAATTATGAAATCTTCTGAAGACCACTTTACTCTTGTACTTCATAGGAAAGATAGATGAAATGGTTACTATAGTAACAAAATATAAATATTTTCCCATGAAAGTGCAAAATGGCTGTTATTTATTAATCTTAAGGAAAGTAGATTTGCATCCAGGAAAATAAAAAAACTATTTTAATTTCTTTTGGTCGACTTTTCGGACGCCAATCGCGTCCCTCTTCGGGACCTGCAGGTCCCGAAGAGGGACGCGATTGGCGTCCGAAACGTCGACCAAAAGAAATTAAAATAGTTTTTTATTTTCCCATGTTTATAAATTTTACATCTTTTTTTTTTTAAACATTCACACTCACACCCACATCCACATAGTCATCTCGAGCGTCCCTTTAAATTTACTACTGTAAATTCTTCTTTTTTATTTCAATTGCCGACGTTTCCCCCCACTCGCCTCCTCCCTTTTTTTTTTAAATTTTTTTATTTCACTCACATTTACACAGTATTTTGGTATCCAAATGGCTTAAATAAAATAAACGGGCTACCTGGGATCCGAACCCTCGACCCTTGGTATAAAAGGCAGACACGCTACCAACTACGCCAAGCCCGAGGGCAAAAAGTTTAAATACATTTTCAAAAAAACTTACAATCGTTAGTCACTATAATACAGAAAGGTGTATTTTTTTTATTAACAATATAAAATCACACTTCATGGGTGTAATGCATTATTTTTACTGTATATATGAGGGCACTCATAGACGCCTTTTGCATTAAATTTGAAAATTTTATCTTGGCAGTTTTATGTTAGAGATTTTTTTTTTCGCCAAAATTTTAGTTGACTTGATTTTTAAGGACGTTAGCACACTCTCATTTGGCATTTCTCCTCTACAAAAATGATAACGATTTTTTCTCCTACGATCCACTGATAAAGAGAAATATGCAGACTTTTAAATAAAATGAATGGGAATTTGTTCTCAATTTCAGTCAAGATAAGTCATGTGAAAAAAAAAAATCAAAATTTATTCAAATGACTTGCAAGATTTAATATTTCATTAATTGTAAGATTTATTTCAATTTCTTTCTATTAATGAGAATAAGGGCCGGATGCTGGGAGTGACTCTGGACTCCCTTCTTAATTCTCGTAGAAAGTTCATCAGAAATCGGGCAGCTCTAGTTCTCTTGAACCTCTCTCTATAAGTCACTAGTGAAGAATATTCTGAAACATAAAAAAAAAAAATGAATTTTCAATCGTTTTTCATATACTTCGTGCTTGAATTTTAATATATCCATTTTGTGAAATCAAATCCGAAAATAGTTCATTAAATAAAAGAAAAAATATGAATCAAATTTAAGTAGCTTAAAAAAGTATGATATTCTTAACAAACTAAGTAGAAGAGATGGTAAAGGTGTCGTTCAAATATGAAGGGAAGGAACCAAGTGCTCGAGTTCAAACCTCTAGAATGATGATTTTTTAAACTAGTGTAGGAAATTTTTTAAAGGCGTTCAGAAAAAGTTTCTGAGACTTCTTTTTGCCAGGGATTTTGGGGGTTTCCTCTCCTTTTCTTGCATTGGATATTAAACGGTCATGGGCCATGATGCCCAGATATTGGGTAGGGTGGGTATCTCTAATATGTACCAGCATTTATGCACACGAGCAGCCCGCTGTTTCTAGGATATTGGTATTCAACATCAACTATGTTGAGAATGGCAATTGAAGCATTTCTGAATGACTTTTTTGAAATTAAAAAAAAGAATTGAAATATCGTATATTTAGTTATGAGAGAGATTTCGTGAAATCTTTGTTTTTGCCTTTGTTATTTTACCCTTATAACAAAAATTTAACATATTTCCAAAAAAAGGCTTGTGTTGATAATTTCACCCTTTAGTTAGCTAACTATGCTCTTATTTAATCATATGATTAGCTTAACTAGATTGAAAAGACTCTTAAATTATAGTCAACTAGCTAATTCGAGGAATAGCTTGTTAATTAGAAGTGCAGCACCGACTGACTCTAAGTTTTTTCATTCGCGGGGTTTAATAGAAGCGTTTGGACAGACGAATTAAGAAAAATTTCTTATTAAATGTGTATTTTCTATCATTTCTATATTAATATAATTTCTATGGTGGCCTTTGTAGTTTATCAAGAATAATTGATCATAGAATTGAGCCTTTCATAATATAGCTGACGATTTCATAATTATGTCGACAAAATTCTTTTTTTTTTTTTTTTTGTTTTTAATAAACATCTCTTATTATTATTATTATTATTATAAATTATATTCGCTCGTTCAATTGCATCACTGAATGTCGAAAAAGTTTTCTTATTTGCTCTATTGGTTTAAAAGACAAACGGAAAATATTTCAATTTAAGGCCCCAAGGTCGTTTTTAATTTAAAAAAATCTGGTGTGACTCATCGCACAGCACACAATTTTCCCTTACCTTTGATCACAGAAAGTTGTCTTCTGTGTTTGCCACACCAGATTTTTTGTGTTTAAGTTTCTCAAGATGTATCAATAAAATTTATAAACATGTAAAAATATTTATATTTTGTTAAAATGGCAACCATTTCTCCTATCTTTCCTATGAAGTACAGCGAGGGACAATATTAAGTCCCACCCATGCGTTTTCTACTTGTGATTATTCCATTGTTTTTAAAAAAATATAACATTTCTTAATGGGAACTTTAAAGGTATAAACGTGAAAAAAAGAAAAGTTCCAACAAAGATTTTCATTTTCTTTTATAAAAACAATGAAATAATCACGAGTAGAAAATGCATGGGTGGGACTTAATATTGTCCCTCACTGTACAAGAGTAAAGTGTGCTTCAAAAGATTTCATTGGCAAAATGAGAATATATAGGCTATTTTAAAGTACTCTCTTTGGCCGATTTTGTCCAAAAGATTCGTGTCCAACGGCATAACTTGGGGGTATCGGGGGCGCCCGGCTCTCCAGAAGGCTCGTGCCCCCCCCTCCCCCAAGAAAAATTCAAAATGGGGCTTTCCAGGAACCCCGGAGGATGGCTGGTCCCTTGTCCCCCCCAGCCAAATTTCCTAGTTACACTCATGTTCGTGTCACGTCCCATGGGGGTGCCTAACTAAAATATAAAATTTCAACCTCCTAACTCTTTTCGTTCTTGAGATATTTTGTTCACATACAGACAGACAGACCATTTTTTGCGAAACGATTTTTTTGAAATCAGGGGACCTCAAAATCCATCAAAATCTCGACATCGAATTTTTGACATGAATCCAATACTTATATTACATATATAGAGGTAAGAGAAAGTGGACCTTTGAAAACTATAGAGAAAATTTTTCATTTTCTCCTAGATTCTCATCTTCATCGATTTTTCAAATAATTTTTTATTTAATAAAACATTCTCACTTTTTTCTCATTCACACTCACATTCACACACACATTCACACAGTCTTTTCGGCAACTCAGGCCATATAAGACTTTTTACGATATCCGTTATTAATAAATATACATATATTGGGGTCCAGGCATTCTTATTTAAGCCATTTGGTATCCAAATGGCTTAAATAAAATCATCGGGCTGCCTGGGGTCCGAACCCGCGACTTTTGGTATACGAGGTTAGCACGCTAACCTCTACACCAAGCCCCGAGGGCTCAAATAAATTTAAGAAATAGCCTTTTTTAAAAACTCCAAAATATTTGCGACCATTTATTTTTGTTTTGGTTAATATTTCCATTTTCTCAGCCAATGAGTTAGAACGAAGGCGTCCTAAATATTTTAATATATTCAGTAGTCGAATATAAATTAGGTAACACTAACACCAACACCAACAGCAATAGCAACAAACAATCCATTCACTTTATTTTATACTCGTACTTATGAAAAAAAAAGATCAAATCTTTTTAATTAGAGTGTGCCATTACACTTCATGATCTCTCCCTCTCTCTCTCTCGTTCTCTCTTCTGATTAAAAAAAAAAAAAAAAATTATTAAACCAGGCAAAATATTCTCATTCTTTAAAACCAGCCAAGTTTATTTCGTTTCGATCTTATATAAAACCTGCTTCTAAAATGGAATCTACCATGTTGATGGGGTTCGTTCCTTACGTATTTTTTTAATAGAATAAAGTTTTTTAAGCTTTTGAACAAAATCGGCTAAAGGGTACTAGTACATTACTGATGTACTTTTTTAATTTTTGAAAAGAAATTAATGGCTGTGTGATAATCAACAGGAACAGGTAGATGAAGGCAGCCAGCAAAGAACAAAAAACTTTATTTAAATATCGTCGACGTTTCGGGAACTCGTCGCTCCCATCTTCAGGACGATACATTGTTAATGTTGTTTAGATTGATACATGTAGGTCATACAAAATTGCAACACAAATCTGCATATACCATTAAATGTATGTTTAATTGTCTATGAGAATCGTAGTAGGTGCCTGGGCTTAATTTATTGTTGAATGGGCCCGAAACATCAGCACTGATTTGTGTTGCAATTTTGTATGACCTACATGTATCAATCTAAACAACATTAACAATGTATCGTCCTGAAGATGGGAGCGACGAGTTTCTGAAACGTCGACGATATTTAAATAAAGTTTTTTGTTCTTTGCTGGCTGCCTTCATCTAACTGTTCTGTTCCTGTTTTTTAATTTTTTTCGATTTTGATTAAAATTCTCTCAAAATTGTTTGAAGCACACTTTACTCTTCTACTTCATAGGAAAGATAGGAGAAATGGTTGCCATGGTAACACAAATTAAATATTTCCCATGTTTATAAATTTTACATCTTGAATTTTAATATATTGAGGGAGCCCTCGGGCCTTGGTGTAGTGGTTAGCGTGCTGGCCATCTGTACAGTGAGCGCCACAATTAAGTCCCCACTTGATAGCTTTCGCCTTAAGTATATGGTGAATAGTGAAATAATTTTAACGACCGAAAAAGTAAAACATAAAATCTGGTACAGATCATTTTATTTTACCTTTTTACTTTCTCTTACCTCTATATATATGTTAATATATATAGAGAGAAAGTATTGGATTTTAAATTTCAAATTATTTCCCCATTTACCATATTCCATGCCATATACTTAAGGCTAAAGATATCAAGTGGGGATTTAATTGTGGCGCTCACTGTACCAAGGGGTCGCGGGCTCGCATCCCGTTTCACGCGACAAAAATTTATTTCAATCTTATTGGCTACCAATAAATTTGAAATAAATAGAATCGGTCTCCGATGCCTAAAAACACCTTAAACAAATTAAAAAAATATATATAGGCCTATATTTATTGAGGGAAACTAAATATATGACGACACAAAAATTCTGGTGTGACAAGCACAGAACACAACTTTCCATTACGTACCAAAAGCACGAGAAAGTTGTCTGCTGGGCGACCAGTCACACCAGATTTTTCTCTCTACAATGTTTGCAACAATCTTTTTAGTTTATCTTTCTTAAAAATTGTTTTGAACAATATACAGCTGATTAGCTCCATTTACAAAAGCGAGAATTTATTTAAATTTCATCTCGGCATCATTTTTGTCCCATCTGTAGATGATTTATTTATTCAAAAAGTAAAAATTTTTTTTTTTTTTTTAAATAAAAACTGCACCCTTCTTTCAAAACTTTAAATTAATATTAAAGAAAATATTTGTTAATTAAAAAAAAGGCGGAATTTTAAAACAAAATAACGTTAATTCATAAAAATATTTAAACTTTTTTTTTTTTTTATTCACCCAAGTCAAGTCTTTTTTAATTCCAAATCACCTTGGGAAATATTAAACGAAGCAAAAAGCGAGAGAGAGAGAGAGAGAGAGAGAGAGAGAGGGAACTTTTAGAAAGCTCTCAATTTATGCACGTTAAGAGAGGGGAAATCTTATTTATTAAAAAACATCTACTATAAAATTAAATAATCTATATTTGTATGTAAATGCAAAGGAATCGCTTGACTGATGACTGGGGCCCCTAGCACAAGAGGCTGGCTATTAACTTCGGTTAAAATCGAAAGTTATGATTCCTGTGCTTGTCACACCAGATTTTTTTGTGTCGACATGTATTTAGTTTACGAGAGTAGGGAACAATTGAATTCAAGTTGTAAAATTTATAAGTATGGGAAAATATTTATATTTTGTTACCATGGCAACCATTTCTCCTATCTTCCCTATTAAATACAAGAGTAAGTGGTCTTCAGAAGATTTGCAATCTCAAATTGAGAATATACATTTGAAGAGCTTCTAAAAAATATTCTGATTTTTGAATTTTAAACAAATTCGTTTTAGCAAATTTTGAGAAAATCGAAAAAACTGAAAAAGTACATCAGTAAAGTACTGTACTCTTTGGCCGATTTTGATTAAAAGCTTATTTTCCCGGTCCCGGGGGTGTTTAACTTAAATATAAAATTTCATCCTCCAAGCTCCTTCATGCCTAAAAGATTGAACACACACACACAAATACCACCACACAGACACACACACAGACTGACCATGTCGCAAAACCACTTTTTGATTCAAGGGACCTCAAAACGTGAAGATCCATAAAAATCTTGACATCCCATTTTTGACATGAATCCAATCCTACTTTCTCTACTATATATATGTTACATATATACATAGGTAAGTAGATCAAGTAAAATGGACCGGCAAGATCCGAATTCTTATTCTTGGAGCTATTCTCAGCCAAAATCCATTGAAGGAATTCGATCCTCACATTTTGCATACTCAACTACCTCCTGTGTCTGGATTAATAAGGAAAATAAAAAAAGGCCGCTATGGCGTGTATCATAAAATTCTGGTGTGACTGGTCGCACAGCACATAACTTTCTCTTACCTTCGGTAATTGAAAGTTGTGTACTGTGCTTCTCACACCAGATTTTTTGTGTCGACATATGTTTAGTTTCCACCGATATATTAGAATCCATGATGCAAAATTTATAAACATGGGAAAATATTTATATTTTGTTACCATGGCAACCATTTCTCCTAACTTCCCTATGAAATACAAGAGTAAAGTGGTCTTCAGAAGATTTCAATGGCAAAATGAGAATATACATAAGAGCATCTAAAAAATAATTGATTTTTGAATTTAAAAAAAAAATCGGAGCAAATTTTGAGAAAATCGAAAAAAAAAAAAAAACTGGAAAAGTACATCAGTAAAGTACTAGTACTTTTTGGCCGATTTTGATTAAAAGCTTATTTTCACGCACAGGCAGACCATGTCCCGAAAACCACTTTTTTGGATTCCGGGGACCCCAAAACGTGTATATCCATCAAAATCTTGACATCGAATTTTTGACATGAAATTATTACTTTCTATATATACATAGGTAAGAGAAAGTAAAAGAAAAAATTTAGTATTGGCAGTCTTCTACACAGGCGGTGGCTTTTTAACGTGACGTCTTGTTCTTGACTTCAAACTATACTTTTACTTTCTCTTACCTATATTGAAATATATAGAGAGAAATATTGTTTTTTTTTGCCAAACTTTTACCCATTAAGGGCGAATTTTTTTTGTTCTAAAGACAGGGGACTTATTCAAGCCGGTTAACTTTTTCTTGAATGCCTCCCTATCCTGCCTCTATATAAACATGCATTGTAAGACGTTATCACGTCAAAATAACTACTGAAATGTATTTAATAATAATTAATAAATAATATAATTCATGAAGTTTTAATTTATAAAATTATTTATACACTAGTAATTGCGAGATTTTATAAATTAATTGTGTTAAAATTTGCCATGTTTTTTTTTTTTTTTTTTAATTATGTTGGGCTGGTTCAGGGCGAGCCAGACACTTGTTAGGGGGACCAACCCCTCGTTAGGGCGAGAAATATTTAAATAAATAAAAAAATTATATTAATGTAGTGGATTGGGGCGTTAAAAAAAATTCCCAATAGGAAAAATATATATTTGTTTTTTTTTTTTTAATTTTTAAGACAAGCCAGGACATGACCCCCCTGCCTCCCCCTGGCTACGCCCATTGGCTGGTTAGTTAATGCCTCGTTTTCTCCTGGACTCGTGATTTTACCAGCAAATTTTTTCTTTCGATGGAAATGTATGAACATTTTATGGGCATACATTTCTTTCTTTTGCTTAATGTTTGTTGTTTTGTATTATAAATTTGTATTTGTTTGTTTAGACCTATCTAGCCAGCAAAGACCTCAATGCGGGCCGTTAAAACATTATTAATTTTTATTTAAATAAGAGTATAGAGATATTTACGTAAAACTACGGTATTTATATTAGTCTTTTTAATTTATTTTCGCCTGTCAGTAGTAGCCTTTATACCATTAATGATTTAAGAAAATATTTAATTTTAAAAATAGAATAATTTAAACTTATTTATATAGAGATATAATTTTTTTTCTCTTTTTTGTTTCAGGTGAGTATCCTCTCTCTCATCTCTGCTTTCATCTGCCTGGTAACGTTAAATATCTTCAATTTATTTATTTCTTAAAGGATTCAAGTAGGATTTGACTAATTCACTTTTTTAGTTTCATTGATTTCAGGATTAATCATTTCTGATTTGTGGCTTTTCAATTATTCGACTTGGAAAATTCGCATTTATTGTTATACTAATCTCATTTTTCTGAGCCCCATCTCTTTGAGATTTTTTTTATTTATTATTTCGCTAAAGAGAGTTACTTTTATCTCATGGGCAGAGCACAGAATGTCATTTTATTGAGAGCATTTCGTTTTTTTTTTTTTCCCTTAGCATCAACCAAAATCCTATTGCTTCTTCTAAAGTTTCGCCAACAGCTCACTTAAGTATTCAAAAGAAAATAAGAAAAAATTTAAATTTTTCCAAATCCTTAAAAAATCTTCTGAAAATTTTATGGAATACAATATCGGCAGCAGCGTATATAGAAATTTTTTCGGGGGGGGGGGGGGGGGGGGCTTAACTCAAAAATTTTTCTGAGGAAATTTTTTTTTTTTTTTTTTTTTTTTTTTCTCTCAAGAAACTACATTTTTTCACACGCAATTTTTTGCGGAACATTTTTTCTTTTGCGGAACCATCCTGCGGAAAAATTTGTTGCGCTGATGTCTGTATATCCCTATATATGTATAGGCCTATGTGTTTGGGAAATTTCGGGGGTTCGGGGCCCCGGGCCCCCTCGGCCCCCCCTCCATTATATACGCCCCTGGGCAGCATACTGAAGTAATAGATTTCTGCAAACTTCTGGAAAAATTTTTTTCTTCCATAAAGTTTACAGAAATCAAAAACGTAACTTTTTTTTTTTAATTTTATATTTCATTTAATTTTGCAAAGTAGTATTAGATAGTAGTGGATAAGGAATAAAGAAAAGAGCGATTGCAGCTACGTTTATTTCGTTTATTAGTCACTTCAAGTCGACGTTTCGGTCTGATATACGACAATCCTCAGGGCTGAAGCGTGCCCACAAAAGATTGTAGTTAGTAGATTTGTTTTGAAATTCAATTTTAGGCTCAGCTACACGCTAGGATGTTTATAAAGAATTTTCTCCTTTCTTCTCCTTTTCGGGTGACTCGTAGCATGATTATGCCCTCTTTCTTTTTTCTGTTGTTTTTCTTGTCTTTCGGCATCTGAGGCCATTATTTTTAATTTCAGTATATTTAAACCCTACTGAATTGATTGCCTCTGGCTTCCAAACAATCCATGTGTGTATAGGAAAGTCTCGTGATATTCGTATTGTCATTGAAATAGCGATGAGAAAAGGCTGTAGACTATCAATCGGTATAGGAGACGTAGCAGCCAGGGAATTAAATAAAAGACTTTTATTTAATTAATCATTCGGCGACGTTTCGGTCGCAAATCACGACAATCCTTAGGGCGATTAGAGGAATGTCGTGATTTGCGACCGAAACGTCGCCGATTGGTGAATTAAAAAATAAAAAGTCTTTTATATACAATTTATTGTCATTGAGGTTATTAAAATTTTAGAAATTTAGTAGTGAAAGTAAATTAGCTACTATTGACTGGGAATTTTGTATTTTATAATTATTTTTAATTTCTTTTTTCCTCATTTATTAAAGAAAATTCATTCGTTCTCGCTCTTTGTCTGTCTGTCTGTCCTTAAGTATAATTCATCTTTCTTTTTAGGAAAAAGACATTATAAACGAAATCACTAAAAGGCGTAATTATACTCGGAATAAAAATTGCTCCGTTCTCTTCTCTCGAGTCTGATTTTAAAAGAAATAAACGTCTAAAAACTCTCCAAGGTGTCTTTATTTTATCCCGAGTCTCTTTCTAGAAATATTCATTAATATTCTCTGTATAGGAAAGTCAGAAAAATACTCATATGCCCAAGATCTTAGGCCTATAATTTTGTAATTTGTCATTAGAGAAAGATTTTTTTTTTTTGTAGAAAGCTTTAAGAAAAAACAAGTTTGAAAAAATATCCGTTGCCTGGTCAGTCAGTCATTCAATTAACGAGAAGGGAGGGGATATAATACTTCCCCTCCCCCTCCCTCCCCTCTCGCTCTTTCTCTTTCCTTTTGAATTTGAAATTATGAACAAAATTAATTTCCATAAAGCGAAATAAAATTTCTACTTCCTTTTATTTATTAGGTAGGGATAATTTATTTAATTATGCTTTCTTTTTGATAAGTATATGATTATGTTTGTCGTTATTGTTTTTTTTTTATTCACACACACATTCACACAGTCTTTTCGGCCACTTAGGCCATATAAGACTTTGACGATAACCGTTATTTATGAATTTATCTATATTGGGGTCCAGGCATTCTTATTTAAGCCATTTGGTATCCAATTCGGATTGCCTGGGATCCGAACCCCCGACCCTTAGTATACAAGGCAGACGCGCTACCAACTACCCCAAGCCCGGGGACCTCGTTATTGTTGTTATAACAACATCTAAATCATTGGTTATTTTTCTTAAAAGCGCCGCAAAAAAAATATCATCATCATCATCATCATCATCTTACTATATATAAAGCGCTAGCCACTTACTTCCGTTTTATGTGCCTGCTTACCACTCCCTCTCGCTGATTGGCCAGAGATAGAGGAAGTTGAGTCAGTGAGGGAAATTTAAAACTTAATATTTTCAAACAGTGAGCAAGATTTGATGCATTTGCGGCGTGCAAGGGGGTCCAGGGGGCGAAGCTCTCTGGCAAGTGGCAAAGCCCGCCGAAAGCGGGCTTCTGTCACTTGATTATTTAAATAAAAGAAGAACACTTTAAGTAGTAAAGTAAGAATTCGTTAAAAAAAGAAGGGGCAAGAAAATAACAGGGATAGCAAAATAAGAAAATCGGCTTCCGAAAGATAGGAGAGGGTGGAATCGAAAAAGGATTTATTAAAACAAATGTAAAATAAATAATTTTTTATCAATCAATTTCTGAATACAGATTTGTTAGGTATTATAAATTATTTTTTAGTTTATTATTGAAGACCTCATTTTCTACATTTCTACAAAGGTTTAATATTCCGCATAGAAAAAAATGTAAGCCTCCCACCTCATTGCTTCCATGGGCGTCGCTTGAGGAATTTAGCGGGGCATTCGACCACCCATTCTCAGGCGGGTCTGGAGTACCCCCCTCCCCCAGCTCAAGTCGTGGTTCGAGGGTTTCTCCTCCTGAAAATTTTTAAAATTGATCCTTTTCAAAAAGTAATTTAAGCATAAACTGGCGTCCGAAACGTCGACGATCAAATAAATCTGATAAAAATTAAAAAAGTATCTAATTTTTGTCTGATTTGATTTTTTCCTGGCTGCTATTCGCAATCCTTATCAAATTAAATAGCCATTTTCTCCATCATCTTTAAGCATAATTTTTAATGAAATTTTCGTCAAAAATAATGAAAAGTTATTAGGAGAATTTTTAATTATAGACCACATTTTTGTATTAAATATTTATTAAAAATATATAATACATATTTAATACAAAAATGTGGTCTATAATTAAAAATTCTCCTAATAATAATATTTCAAACCACAAAAGCTTTAATAAACACAATAATGAAAAGTGTTGGATCACAGGAATATTCTGTGGAGGGGGGGGGGGCACAAGCCTTCTGCTCCCCCCTGGGACCCCCTAGCTACGCCGATTCCCCCTCCTCTCTGACTTAAATAAAAAAAAAAAAAATCATTCTCTATCATTTTCATCACATCTTTAGGAGATTTTTATTGTTCTTATTTTAATACTTTATTAATTTTTCTTTGCCTAAGCTAAGGACGATATTTGAATTCGCAATAATTAAAACAAAAGTAAAATAAAGAATTTTTATTTTTGAATACAGACTTGTTAGCTGTAAATTTTTAACACGACGATTCGGTCCTCATTTCTACAAAGGTTTAAAATTTCGCATAGGAAAAAATATAAGCTGGGATTTAATTTCGATCATCTCAAGGGACAAATGTCTATTAACATATATTTAATATCCTCCTTTGTATTATCCATAAATCGAGAGCTTTAGATACTTGTGATTCTTTTAATCCCTCAACCCTCTTGCCCTTTGTTACACTCGCATCTGTGAGAACTCAATTGCATTTTTATTCACCCTTGTCAATGTCAGGAAATGGAGAAGAGAAGGATTTTTTTTTTTTTATTAATTAGAATTGCCTGGTGTAACACGCGCCGTGAACGTTGCCGGGTGTGCCACAGGCTGCTCAGGTGAAACTAGGTGAACAGGCTGCCTGAACGCACAGGTACTGTTATCACAAGGCCTTTTCACTCAGTCGCCTGAAAGCCGTCGAAGGCCCTGTTTCTCTCTCTCTATCTCTCTCTCTCTCTCTCTTTTGAGATGTTGTTGTTCCTCTTTTAGTGGTGTTGTTCAGTGAAGTGGCTTGTGTGTGTCAGTGTGAGTGTATGTGCTGTGATGGGGGTGTTGTTGTTCGGTGGCCAATAAGGCGGAATGCGGCGGTGGGGGTGCCGACCACAAGGGGTCACCCAAAAGACCCCGAATTTTGAGCCCCCGTCGTCGTCGTCGTCGTCGTCATCGTCGTTGTTAGCCAATTGCTCAACATGTTGGCTGGATTTGGTGCTCCAAGTTTGTTGCTCAAAGGCACACTATCCAGGTGAGGGGGATACAAACAACAAAACAACAAAAAAAAACAAAAAAAATCAAAAAATTCGCCATTTTTTAATTTTTAAAAAATATACATTTTATTTTTTTTTTATTGAGACAAAAATTTAAGTGAAAGGTGTTTTTGTAAATTAATTTAATTTTTTTTTTTATATAACATTTTTGAAACATATGTTTCATTTCTGTGACATTTCTCTTTGAAAAAATGTCCATTTCCGGGATGGGATTGAATTATCTTTGAGCCCTCTCTCCCCTTTGCACCCCCATGCCCCTTTTTCTTACCCCGCCGCCTTTAAAAATCGAATAATTACGTCACTCGCTCTGTTCTCTTTATTTTATTATATATTCTTGGATTGATAGAGTAATTAATCATCATGTCGATTGATAATTATCTCGATTGATTATGAATTAGGTTTTTTTTTTTTTTAATATCTATAGACTCCATTGCAAAAGTATTTAGTCCAATATATTTGAAATTTAAAATTGATTATATTTTTAATTTATAGATCTGTGGCTTAATTTTCTATTAAAATGAATTAATTTTTATTTTTCAATCTCATTTTCTTACAAAATTTTCCATCAAGTCATATTGAAAATTTCCAAGGCATTCATCTCTATATTGAAAGAGATCTTAAACAAAAAGCCTCGGATGGATAGAATTCAACTCAAACTCATATTTAGTTGAATTAAGTCACAGATTATATACTTTGCAACAATAGATTGCAAAATTTGAGCAGTTTTAATAAATTATTATAAGAAGCTTTTAAAATATTTGTCGCTATAATCGAATATTTGATTTGTCTTATTAAAAACACTTCCCCTAATTTTTTACAAAATTTAATTAAGAAAATAGGACTTTTTTTTTAACATTCACTCTTTTTTCTCATTCACACCCCCAGTCTTTTTTCGGCAACTTAGGCCATTTAACACTTTGACGATAACCGTTATTATTTATAATATCTATTGGGAATCCAGGCATTTTTATTTAAGTCATTTGGTATCCAAATGCCTTAAATAAAATCATCGGACTGCCTGGGGTCCGAACCCGCGACGTTCGGTATAGAAGATAAGCTCGCTACCATATAGACCAAGCCCCGTGGACAAAATAGGACATGATGACAAAAGAAAAAAAATTTTTTATAATTACTCTTTGAATATAATACACAATAATTTGCTTTTCGGGATTTCTCTAAATTGATAAGATTTTTAATAAATTTTATAAAATTCTACCCCTTTTGAAGTCGACAAGAGAAAATTTTTCTTTATTGATCTTAATTCAAATCTCTATAGATCTATATAGATTAATTTAGCGTTTTCAAAAATTTTTGACCGCAAAATAATTTTTTTTTTTTTTTACAAATGCACTATTTCTAGTGTCTAACTGATGTAAAAAAAACTACGACCCCAGTCCCGGGTCGCAACCCACTCTTTAGGAAACGCTGGATTAATTTTTGATAAAAAAAAATTCCTTCAAAATTGTCGGTATTTAAAAAAATATTAACTCACGTGACTCGATAAAACTTATATTCGTTATATATTTTGATCCATTGCTCAGTATTTTATCTATTTTAATACTCTATAAATAAAATGGCAAAATTTTCACCAAGTGGGAAAGTTTTTATTATTTTCTAAAACAATAAGGAGCAAAATTTAAAATTAAAATAATCAAATTTTGCTTTAAATAATAATCATGTCGAAGTTTCGTAAATTGTTTTAACTCCCCTGATGAAGGTGGATAGAAACATCGACAAGGTTATCAACTAAAGCAAATTTTTTAATTTATTGTTTTTAATATGGCTGCCTTTGCACCGGTCATCAAATATATCAAAATATTCAACCTTGAATGCTATAGCATACATATACATATAGAGAGTGGTTTTAATAGCAACCCGGCCGATTTTTAATTGGTTCACATTTTAAGGGAATAAAAAAAAGACATATACCACTCAGCGCATAAATATTGGCACCATCTTGAAAACCTATTAGCTATGCATCCCAAACGACACTAATGCAGTGTCTGTGTTAGGTACCTAACTAAATGACTTTAAGAAATTTTATGATAGTGCCAATATATCAATATATGCACTGAGTGGTATAAGTACCCTTAACCCATGCACTGATAAAAGATAACATTATTTTTTTTAATTTAATAATTTGCTCTTTAATCTTTCATCAGATTAATGATGACATAAATTAATGATTTATAAATTTTATTGAAAATAGAGTCGATTTTGAGAAAATAAAAAAAAATAAAAATGTTTTAGCAAATTATATACAAGCACTCTGTCAGATTTTATTCAAAAATCTCATGTTGCGGTATCTGCTCAAGTTAAATATAAAATTTCAAACTCTCTTTTCATTTGTGAGATATTCGGTTCATAGACAAAGAAATAAAAACGCAAATTTATTTGAATTCTAATTAGAATGGTCAATCGGTGCTGTTAAGCAATGTGAAGCGCTGCGAAACCCCGAGGAATCAGCATGTGGAACGTCCCCCGGTAGCCCCCCCCCCGGTACAATTGATGATTAATATGTTAAAACACTAACAGGTCTATTCTCTAAGCAAAAACATTAACATCTGAAATCAAAGTTAATTCAATTTAACACCTTCTTGCCTCAAATTGCTATTCCGTAACTTTAACGCCAAAGTTAACATTTAGTCAATAGTGTTAAAAATTAATATCATGTCTAATATTTTAATGCCGTGTTTAATGCATCAAAATGGCTATTTTAACCTAAAAAGTATAAGATTATAAAAATTATAAGGGGGGGACAGCTTTGAGATAAAAGCAACATAGTCGCTGTTAAAATTTGATTTAGAGAATAGTTTTTTTTTTTTTTTTAACGCTGGTGTTTTTACTTTACTTTTCAAGATGTTAAATGTTAACTTCTGTTCTTAGAGAATAGAGCTGTATATGTCCTAAGAAGCCGAGGGGGGGGGGTGGGGATAATAATAATAATAATAATAAAAAAAATGGAATTTTTAAAATCTATTAATTTCCGAATTTTTTGTGCATCTCCTCCTAAAGTCGTTTCTCGTTTTGTCAAGAAATCTTCGTAAAAATTTCAATTAATCTCTAAAAAAAATATTTTCTAATTTGAACCCAACTCCAAAAAAAAAAAGAAAAAAAATTATTTCATTATAAATTAAACATTTTGAAACTTGTTATAGAATATATATATATATCATCTTAATATAAACTTACATGATTTATTATAATTATATCAATAACAATTTTTATTTATTTCTTTTTATCTATAGATATTTTCTTTCGTCCTTGAGAAGTTGAATTAAAAAAAAAAAAAAAGAAAAAAATTTCTAATCGATTCTCTCTATTTTGACACTTGTTGAATATATATATATATGTGTGTGTGTGTGTGTGTTTAATGAGAGAGTGGGAGAGATGGTAATCAATTTATTATTTTTCATTTAATTAAAATATTAATTAAATTTTATATATTCTTTGCTATTACAAGTCACCAACATGTCTGCTATGACCGGAATATTTTACTTCTACTTATATATTCGTAAACAGCGCATCAAAAATTCTATGTCGAGAATTTGTGGTTTTCAGTCCCTGGATCGAATATCTCACTGACAAAAGAGGTTGAAATATTTGATTTGACTTGGGTAGGTGGTACCTTGCTGATATGTATCCTGAGAGTAATTGTATTTTGCTAAAATACTTTTTTCCCCATTTTCTCAAAATCCGCTCTAACGATTTTGATTAAAATTTATTTGACATCAAAAATTTGGTGTGATGTGTGGTTATTCACGCCAAATTTTTTTTTTTTATTTTCGATACTAAAAACCTCATCTATTTCACGTTAAAGCATCTTCAGTTCAGCTAAAACGTGTTTGAATATTTTTAAATATAATTTAAATTTTGAATATTGAATTCAACTTTAAGTTACATAAATTCTTTTATTATTATAATATATCAAAAAAAAAATTTGCTCGACTCTAGCCTACGTGGGAATACTGATAACTAACAAAATTAATTGTAACTTTAAATAAATGAAAAATAAACTTCATTTTTTTTCATAGCTTATCTTAAATAGAAAATTAATTCCCCAAGAAATTGTCTTTTTTTGTGTTGTTAATTTTTACAGACCCTGGGACCAATGGTATAGGTCTCGCTTCTTGGGCTTGGGATCGCTTTGAATTGGCTTGTAATAAATAAGGACTGGGTCAAAATTGCTTTAGATACCGAAGAGGACCTTAAAAAAAAGATAAATGATATTATTATTATGTAGATGTTATTAGAAAAAAATTTCAAAATAAAACTCAAGATTCCCAAACAAACTTCTTTAGCTAAAATTGCTCTTTAGATAAAAAAAAATAAGAATTTATAAACAGGAGTGTGAATGAAAAATACTTAAATCGGTCCAAAATTATTTATTTCCTATGACTACGTTTCGGTGACTACACGTCCCCCATCCTCAGGACAAAGGTCGTGCCTGCTGCACTCTTGAGAGAAATCCAACAATGAGATTGTTGTTTGAAAATGATGGCTTTAGCTCATCATTTAGATAAAATATATGCAAGTTTCAAACTCGCTATATGATGAGCTAAAGCCATCATTTTCAAACAACAATCTCATTGTTGGATTTCTCTCACGAATGCACAGCTAAGATTTTATTAGCCCGACGTTTCGTTCTCGGTAAAACCTTCATCAGGCCTGAAAATTCACATATTTATTTACAAATTAATTCCTTGTAGGCTTAGAATATAAAAATACCCCAAGTATAGTGTAAAATTCAATTGTCTATTTTTTTATTCTTTTTTTTTTTGAAACCTGCAAGAAATTTGTTTAAATATGAATATTCTTTAGACCTGTATGTACCCTTTCGGCTTTTATAATAACTTTGATTTTGAAAGTAAGGCAAATCCATTTTGTAAATTCAAAAAATATAATTAATATTTATGAAGTTAAAAACCGAAACAAGATAGGCCCGGGTTGAACCAGTTGTACTCGGCATGCCCTACCACTAGACCTCAGTTCTCAAAATTCGCTACAACGATTTTGATTAAATTTCAAAAATCATTTATTTTGTAGATGCTCTTTAAAATATATATTCTCATTTTCCTGTCAAAATTGTTTGAAAACCACTTTACTCTTATACTTCATAGGAAAGATAGATGAAATGGTTAATAGAAGGATAATAAAAAGAGAGAGCAGCTAGTTTTTGTTTTCTTTTATTAAACCCCTCATTGCTGACGTTTCGGTCCTGTTTAGGGCCACCCTCAGAGCATTTGGGTTGTCATTATAAATTTCGATTTCCATATTTCACCTGTATTTGACATTGTTGGTCGATTTTATAACAATATATAAATAGGTGAGATATTTTACAATGATAAAGTCTGTGAGTAAAATTCTGTGACTGTTCTATCGGGTTTGGTTTATGAATTGGTTACCATGGTAACAAAATATAAATATTTTCCCATCTTTATAAATTTTATATCTTGAATTCTAATGTGCCATACTGTCGGAATCTAAATATGTCCTCACAAAAAATGTGACAAGCACAGAACACAACTTTCGATTACCGAAGATGCTGTGCGACCAGTAACACTAGATTTTTTATTTTTACTTCAAAATCAAATAAAGATATTGTTAATTGTCGATATATAATGCCTAAATAGAAAGAAATTGTAATTTCATCCGTTATGAGATAGATTTTATTTGTGAGTGAGTGGCAGTACGAATTTTTTTTCCTTAACAAAGATATAAAAATTTTTTTATTTTATTTTATATAATTCTAATTCTGTAATCTAATATTATTTTCTACCTGTCATGTCGTCACACTTTTAGTTAGGGCGCGCACAATTACTTCTAATAACTTTCCCATCCATTCTTGATCGTGTCTTAAATTGTATGATTGCACCATTTGTGATCTTTCACACACACATACACACACCCACCATCAAGGAAAGGAAGAAGAAGAAGAACGAACAGCAAACAGCACAGAGTTAAATTCCTTTTAAATAAAAATTCTTTTTTTTTTTAACACTTTTGACCTCAACTCTTAGCTACTCATTTACATATTTAGAGAGAGGAAGAGGGAATCCCAAAAATAACTGCTTATTTCTTTCTTTTTTTTTTTAAGTTCTCCTTTAAATTAATATAAATCGCCTTTGATGTTATTATTAAGATAATTTCATCTGTCCTTATGCGACCGGGCAACATTTTACTTTTTGTTTCACAATAGTCAAAAAGTGGCTTAAATAGAAATGCCTGGACCCCCAATAGATATTATAAATAACAACGGTTATTCGATAAAGATCTGTCTAGGCTTAATGATGATGGCGTTATGAAAAAAACAAGACGAATGCAGCCAAATATATTCTTTTATTTTAATTCTCGCCCTCACGACTGACGTTTCGGCCTGAAGTCTAGGCCATCTTCAGAGCTGCATAGATATACAATGAGAAAAGCATATAATATATTAAAATTAGCACAAAACACACTTCCAATGCAATTACAATTAACAATATCTTTGATAACATACCCGGCTGGCAATAATCAAAAAGTGTGGAAATTTGCAACAACAGCGACAATATTCAGCATGTGGTCCGCTCACAGCAAAACTTAGAGAAATGATCAAAAAGGAGGAAGAAAAAAAGGGGAACTTATTTCTTCTTCTTCTTCTACTTCTATTTCTTCTTCTGTTTTTTCTTCCTCTTTTTGATCATTTCTCTACGTTTTGCTCTGAGCGGCCCACGTGCTGAATATTGTCGCTGTTGTTGCAAATTTCCACACTTTTTGATTATTGCCAGCCGGGTATGTTATCAAAGATATTGTTAATTGTAATTGCATTGGAAGTGTGTTTTGTGCTAATTTTAATATATTATATGCTTTTCTCATTGTATATCTATGCAGCTCTGAAGATGGCCTAGACTTCAGGCCGAAACGTCAGTCGTGAGGGCGAGAATTAAAATAAAAGAATATATTTGGCTGGATTCGTCTTGTTTTTTTCATAACGCCATCATCAACAACGGTTATCGTATAAAGAGGCCAGATATAGGCTAATAAGCGATCGGCTGTTAGACTAGCCTGCCATCTTTTGCAAGAGCGCTGAACTATTTGACAGTTAATTTTTAAATTAATCATCTAAACTTACTTTAAATTTTTACTTTCTCTTACCCTATATATGAAATATATAGAGAGAAAGTATTCGATTCATTTTCTTAATTTTTGATTAAGTTTCATTAAAAAAATTTATAACTTTCTGTCCCAATAATCCCTTATGAATTTAATTCATTTAAAAACAAAATCACATTGAAAAATTCCTTATAATAGTCTAGTTTTCGGCCACTCCCCTATTCCCCCTTAAAAGTATCTACTCAAATATTAATTTAAAATATTCAAAATCGTTCTTATAAACAAAATTATTCTATTTATAATTATATACAAGTTTTGTTTGAAATATTAATAAATTTTTTTATCTCTCACCCTTATCTTAAAAAAAAAAGATCACTTTGCATTTCAATTGAGTTTATATAATACGTATCTAGGCCATCCTTTATTTTAATTTCTTATTATAGAACCTAAATCATTATCTTTATTATTCTAAAAAATGAATGACGTCGTTTTTTAATTATATATTCAAAAAAAAAAAAAAAAAATCTATTCTGAATAGATATTTTTTTGTCTTTAAAGAATGTCTGATTTAATTTATTACAAGTCCTATATGTTCTATAACTTAGAAAAAATTTATTCCAAACAATAATTTTTTAGGAACAACCTTGATTGATTGTTTCCAAAAATTTTTATTTCTTTTCAACTTTGCATCCCTCACTTGTTCCTGACCCCTTTAGGGGGTGTGCACCATAAGTTGAGAAATGCTGTATAGTCGGCACCACAAGGGCCTGAGTGGAGCTTTGAGTCTTAGGCAACCAAAAGGCTTAGTGTTGTCTTTACTATAGCTTCACCCCTTTAGTTGCATTAATAATAGATGATTTATTTATTTTAAAAACATCGGTGTGGTTCACTAAGCTCAAGGCTCCACTCTCGAGCGCATCAGGCACTTGTGGCGCTGACTGTACTAAGTCATAATTTTTGCTCGCTTTTAATTAACGTCTTTAAAGATACCACAAACAGCGAAAAAAATTATTTATTATTGTTGTGTTTATTAATTTTTGTTCACGAGAGATAATTTTTTTCCTTCTCAATACATAATTTGTAGCTTGTTACTTTTGTAGTATGTATTGCAAGTGAAACAAACATGTCTTCACTCTCGCTGTCACCTGCTGTTGCTCTTCTCTTGCCTCTCTCTCTGTGATAATTAAACAAGTTTTAGAAACCTCTACCACTAAACTCTCCAACCCCTCATTTTCACTTTACATCTGGTAAAAATCTTTCGCACAAGAGAACTTTGACCTTCCACAGTAGTGAACAAAAATATCATTATTGACTTCTGATTAATTCTATTTGACTTCATTCAGCCAATCGATTTCGTTATTTTAATAAAACATAATCAGGTCTATTCTCTAAAACCAGACGTTAAAATTTAACATCATAAATTGGATGTTAAAAAATAAAGTAATAACACCAGCGTTAAAAATGTTATTTCCTAAACCAAGTTTTAACAGCGACGTTAACATGCTCAAAGCTGTCAAAATCATAACCTTACTTTTACGCCATTTTGATGCATTAAATACGGCGTTAAAATATTAAAGGCACCCCTGCCCGTGATCCGTGGCTCAGAGAGAAGACATTAGCTTCTTACGACGGGGTCCCGGGTTCGCCTCCCGTTCCAAGCGAGAAAAATGTATTTCATTTGACTTGACTACAAATCATTTGAAATAAATAGGGACGTGAGTCTAAATGGCCTTAGATGTCGAAAAAGACCTTAAAAATAGGCGAGGAGGGGTTAAAATGATTTAACGCTGATTTCAGAAGCTAAAAGTTAACGTTTTTCCTTAGAGAATAGACCTGATTATTTATTTTTTTTTTTTAATAATTTCTGTGTCTGCTTAGGAATTTTTTCTAGAGAGAGAATAAAATTAAAATATCTTTAGTAGAGGATGTTGAAGTAATATACCCTAATTTAAACTATTTTTATAATTTAATACCCTCAAAACAACGGCTCACGCTAGACACTCTACTGGCAGCTTCATAACTAATTTTTAAACATTTTTTTTTTCTTGTCGTTAATATTTAAATATGAATTTTTTTTTGTCCAAGTTAATTAATATTCAATATGGAGATGATTTTTTTCTTTCTTTTTTTTTTTTTTGTTGATAACGGATCATTCGTTCATTTTCTTTTCATTTATTTATTTATTTACTTTTAGAGATAAAAACAATTTTGAAATCTTTAAAAATTTGCATTTCTAATTAACAGTGATAAAAAAAAATTATCTTTGGATAAGAAACATCAGTTTTTATCTGGAAAACAGGGATAAATTAACAATGGAAAATTATTACTGTTAGAAAGTTGTGTGATGTGCTTTCCCCACCAGAATTTATTATAAAATTAGAAAAATATCATTGTAGAGGGTTTTTTAATACTCTTTGGCTCTTGACAAATTTTTTTAATTTTTTTTTTTTATTACCCTCCCTTCCCTTGAAGAAATTTAATTATACATATAAACATTATGATTGTAATGATGTTATCTATTGTCCACACCAGAGGTTATTTTTCATTTAAAATATTTTTTTTTAATTAGGAATATTCAACAATCTTTCATTGAAGTTAACAATCACTCCTTCGTGAATGTTCGTGTCTGTTCGGTTTGTTTGTTGGTTGGTGGGGGGAGGGGGGGCGCCATCTTGTCTGTGTTATTCTCCTTGACTTGCCGTCTCAGTAAGTGTCATGTCGTCCATCCATCCAAACAATATCACAGTGTGCAATGTCCAACGACCTCATCATCGTTTTCAATGTCGATCCTCATCCTCTTCTCAGCTCTGCTATTGTTCCTTTCCTCTAACATCTTTTATATAAGGTATTTTGTGGTTTTTTAATCTCTTTATTAATTTATTTTTTATTTTGCCATCAGAGGCCATTTCGACTTTGTTGCTATTTATTTCAATTGATTGATAGCCAATTCAATTTAAATAAATTTATGTCCAATGAAGAGATAGATAATTGTATCTTTTAAATTCTCTCACTTATTTGAGAGAAGACAACAAACAAAGTACAGTTAGTTTCAAAAACAAGTCAATCATTTCAATATAGAATTGGAAATTGGCAAAATTTCTCACTGAATATCTTTCGTAGGCTCTTAACAATCATTCCTTCGTGAATGTTCGTGTTTGTTCGGGTTGATTCGGTTTATTTGTTGACAGAAGGAGGTGGGGGAGGGAGGGCGCCACCTTGACTCATTGTCAGTTAAACTGGCCGTGTGATAAATAAGCCAAACACACTATTGTTTAATTACAAAACATATTTTAGGTCCATAAAAAATGATCTTTACTTCATTTACAAAGAATATAGATTTTTCCAGTTTTTATCGATATATTGTTAATAAACTCGCTTATTTTGTTTTTAAATTGTGGCTAGCTAACGCAATGTTAGTCAGGGGGGATAATTTTATTAGAGGGAGGAGAGGAGATCTCACACCCACACTCGCATATCATGTATATGCAGCGCCGTAACTAGCTAATCCTTCGCCTAGGGCGGATATAAACATTGCATTCCTTCACCTGTTTTTAAGGAATCAAATAAGTACGAATTTTTTATTAACAGGCTAAATGAAATATTAATTTAATTAAATCAATGCAATACAGTAAACTTACTTTCTCTTGCATTCGTGTCAAAAATATTCGCAATTTTTTTTTTAATCAATTTTTTGAACTTTTTACCTGCCTTGTAATAAAATTATTTAATAGGTAATCGAACCAACCAAGGGAGGAGAGACTCATTTATTTATATTCATATATAGGGAAAAAAAATCCTTTAATGATATTATTCAAGTCTCTCCTAATTAAGTTCATTAAAAGTTATAAAATCATTAAATTAACAGAAAAGTCCGTTTCGTGTCTGTCAGACCGAGGAATTTATTTAAAAACTTATCATTAATATTTGGCAGAGAAATAAAAAAAAAAAAAAACTTTTTTTAAATTATATAGCCTATATCTTTGATTGGTGTAAGAAAAATGTTGTGAAAACATATAGTCAATTAAATACATATCTTGAATTTGTTTATATATCTTCTTAAACTAAGAATCTGAAAAAAATTAGTTCCTTGGGGAATCGAACCCCAAATCAATGGATTTATTTCATCGCCTACAAATGCATTGATTGGTCGTTAGATCTCTAATCACTGAAACTTCTACGGAAAGCTCACAATTAAATAGAATTGCATTTTTGATTTATTAACTTGTCTTTGAAGCCTAAATGTGTTGAGTCTAGCAGCCATTTTCTTTTTCCGGGTGACGTCATTATGCAAGAATATCTAAATAAGGATAGCGGATGGCAGCCAAGAAAAACAAAATCAGATAAAGATAAAATCAATTTCTATTAGATTTTTTAAATTCACTGTCGACGTTTCGGACGCCAGTCGCGACCTTCCTCAGGGCAATCAATCGTCAAACAAATGAGTATTTTTAACGAAAATTGAAATCGTGCATGGAATAATACAATTTCAATTTTTCAACTTTTGAAATTTATTATTCCTTGCACGATTTTAATTTTCATTAAAAATACTCCATATTAGGATTAGGAAGATGTATGACAGCCAGCAAGTGATAAAGAAACTATTTGATTGTCGTCGACGTTTCGGGATCACGTCGACGATAATTAAATAGTTTCTTTATCACTTCTGGCTGCCATACATCTTCCTAATCCTAATAATTACCACTCAGCCATCGAAATTCTTCTAAAAATACTCCATCTATATTTACTTGACGATTGATTGTCCTGAGGAAGGGTGCGACTGACGTACGAAACGTCGACAGTCAATTAAAAAAATCTAATAGAAATTGATTTTATCTTTATCTGAACAGCCGCCTTCGGGCTTGGTGTAGGGGTTAGCGTGCTAACCTTCTAAACCGAGGGTCGAGGGGTCCGATCCCGCGACCCTGAGAATATCTAATTTTGTTGAACTTTTGCTAAAATGAGTGAACTCAACCTCCAAAATGAAGGGGATATTAAAGAAAGTTTCACTTCAAAACAACCTTTCGGGCGCAACTCACGGAATTTTGTTGGAAAACAAATGTCCCAATTTTTTATTTTATAAGAAAAAAAAAAATAAAAATAACGGTTCGATTTCTCTTCAAATTTCCTTCTCCTTTTTATATCATATTATAATAAATAAAATCAGCAAAGCGTAAACAATTTGGGTGAAATTTGATCGAATTTCATTTGGTGGGACGATAAACGTGTTTGTCAACGAGCTAAGCAAGCGAAAGGAATGCGAGCGAGCGAATGAGTGACCAAGTCGTTTTTTTATTTTTTATTTTTTTTTAAATTTAGAAATGCCATATTCTAGAAAAAAAAAAAAAATTAGGAATAAAATTTGAATAAGAAAGTAATAAAGAATCTATGGGAGATACTTTCTATCTGTTGCCTATTATAGAAGAAAGAAGAAAATTTTGTTTATTTACTATATTTAGAAACTTGGAGAAAAATTTTGTCTTTTATTACCTAAATTAATTTTTTAACTTTCTCACGTTACGCATTTAGTTTACTTTTCAGAATCTTTATTAATTTAAGAATGAAACTTCTAATCCTGGAGGGGGCTTGAAAAATATTAAAATTTGCACGGAGTCGGTCCGCAGAGGGCGATAATAATGGCATTCGATTTTCTCCGCATCCGCTGACCAAATCTTTTGAAACTTGTAGTGCTAATTATTAAAACGTTGCTCTTTCATAATAATCCTTTGAGTTGATCCAAATAGTCATTGCATGCCTTCAACACCTTCGTCGATTCGGGGCTGATAAATTCTAACTTGCCTTTTTGGGGGTTAAACCTTTTTTTGGGCTTATAAAAATTTTATTTAAGGTAAAGACAATTTCATTTCCGAAAAAATTTTGAATGTAATTTTTTGGGGACTAAATTTTTCATAATTTGAAGATTTATTCAGTCGTAAGATTAATCGTTCCAGAACTTACTCTATAAGTAGATAAAAAGTTTAACAATTAAAGTTGTGGTCTGCCAAATGAACAATCTTAAGAGTGGGTGAAATTGCTATGATTTTGGCAATTTTATTTATTTATTGACAAAATGATAAAAAGTTTAGTTTTGGCTAAAAATTCTTTGAGTTTAGCGAATTGCCAGAAGTGACACGGAGCTAATTCAGGCAAATACGGTGGTTGTGGAACGCAACGATATTTGTCGCATTTTTGGCGGAAAAACTCACGTAATGGCTCTCCGGGGACATCGTTTTGAAATAAAAGCAGAATAAAAGAAGGTGTTAAATGCCATTCGGGAAAATGACTATTTGGAGTGCCTCGAGGACAAAAAACGTTAGCATTAGTGTATTAGATCGTATCGGGGGTCTTTGAAGGCGATGAAATAGATTTGGGAGAATAAATAAGATTTTTCATTTGTCTTTTTTGGACACAGGGGTATTTCATTCTTTGTCTGGACCTTTAAGAATATGTACGCGCTAGCAAAATTAATTACCATTTCTTAGGGTAAATTTGATTCTTAGTCCCGGATGGTCCTGAAGAAGAAGTCGTTTGAACTCCGAAACGTAGACGGAAAGAGAAAATATGAATAAATTGGCCTGAATATTTTTACTTTCTCTTATCTCTATATATGTTAACCAAATATATAGAGAGAGAAAGTATTGGATTCATTTTAAAAATTCGATGTCGAGATTTTGACGGATATACACGTTTTGAGGACCCCTGAATCCAAAAAAGTGTTTTTTTTTTTCAACATGGTCTGTCTGTGTGTCTGTGAACAAAATATCTCAAGAAAGAAAAGAGCTAGAAATTTTATATTTAAGTTTGCACTCCTCTGACACAAAACTTTTGAACAAAATCGACCAAAGAGTATTAATACTTTTTTTTTTTTTAAACATTCACACTTTTTTCATATTCACACTCACACTCACACACACATTGACACTGTCTTTTCGGCAACTCAGGCCATATAAGACTTTTACGATATCCGTTATTGATTTAATATACATATATGGGGTCCAGGCATTCTTATTTAATCCATTTGGTATACAAATGGCTTAAATAAAATCATCGGACTGCCTGGGGTCCGAACCCGCGACGTTTGGTATACGAGGTTAGCACGCTAACCTCTACACCAAGCCCCGAGGGCGTATTAATACTTACTGATGTAATTTTTCAGTATTTTTTTTTTTTTCCGATTTTCTCAAAATTCCCTCCAACGATTTTGATTAAAATTCAAAAAAATCAATTATTTTTTAGATGCTCTTAAAAATGTATATTCTCATTTTTCTATTGAAATCTTCTGAAGACCTCTTCACTCTTGTAATTCATAGGAAAGATAGGAGAAATGGTTGCCATGGTAACAGAATATAAATATTTTCAATACTTATAAATTTTACATCTTCAGCCATGGTCAATAAAAAAAAAAAAATAATTCATCTTGAATTCTAATACATCGGCGAAAACTAAATATATGTTGAAACAAAAAATCTGGTGCCACTAGTCACACCAGATTTTTAATTTTTTTCCTTCTACTGCTTCTGAGGCAAAAATTTGCTTTATAAAAAGTATACTCAGTTTTTTTTATAAATTCTCTTTTTTTTTTTAATCAAAATCTCTATTTAAAGTGTCTTTCTTCAATAAATGGACTTTTTTACACTTTCGTCCCGAATGATCCACCCGGGACACACGTTCGTTTATAAGTAGAGTTCGATATTTTAGTCGTTCCCTTTCTTTCAATTAAAATCCCTATTAAAGGTGCCAAAGAATACTAAAATTTGAGTTTGATTTCTGACAAGAATCAACTTGCACGGCTCTCTATGCAATAGAGACCCGAACGTGAATTCAGTAGTGAGTGAATCGCCCCCGAGGTAACAAATCCGCGTTGCGCCCTTCCTTGTTATTCAGTGATGAAGCAGACAGCATGGGTGCACTCTTCTCTCCCTTCAAAGAGGTCTTCTCTCCTAAACTACGCCCTGTTTATAGGTAAATTTCGTCTCTCTATTTACTTGAATCTTATTTATAATATAAATTAACAGACAAATAACTCTGAGAGGTAAATCAAAGCAATTTTAAGTTTATTTAGGTTAAACAATTCTCTCCTTTTTTCTTTAGTTACATTCTCAGCATCTTCTTGAAAAATTAATCATTAAGAAGTTGCTCTAATAACTTAATTATCAAAACGACACAAAGTCTATTTATTCAGATCTTAAATTAACGTACGTTTTGTGAACGAATAATAAAAATGCTAATAGAATTGATAAATAGGAGAAGCAATTAATAGAAATTCGAAATTAATGTATTCTCTCTATAATAAAAATAAAATAAAATCACTAATGAAAAGAGATTATTATGTAGGGAGAGAGAGAAGTGATAAAGACATTTATCGAAAACAACTTCTCCTTTTTTGATAAAATTAATAATTTAAAGAAAATTAAAATTTTTTATTCTTTCATTATAAATTGGGTATTGCAGCCAACGAATTAAATAAAAAACTTTTATTTAATTGTTAACAGTCGACGTTTCGGTTGCATATCACGACCTTCTTCAAGACGATTAATTGTTGAGGAAGGTCGTGATTTGCGACCGAAACGCCGACATTAAAAGTTTTTTATTTAATTCCTTGGCTGCAAAGTCTCCTATACCCAATTCAAAGTCTACAGCCACTTGCTCATCACTAGTTGAAAATCATTTTATTATATAGAGATTGTCTTAATTATTAAGACAGAGTTTAGGGATTTACCTAAATAAAAAATAATACCTTTGGCACCACAAGGATTAGAGAGGAATTGAAAAAGATATATTTTCATTTTAAGGGTTTTTGGACGTGGCGGAGAATTTATTTATTTTTTTCTTTCTCTTACCTATATTCGTAATAGATAGTGAGAAAGAATTGCAATCATGTCAAAAATTCGATGTCGAGATTTTGATGGATATACACGTTTTGAGGTCCCCTGAGTCCAAAATAGTGTTTTCGCGACTTGGTTTGTCCGTAACTATTTTAATTATGAAGGAAAAGGGCTACGAGGTTGAAATTTTATATTTAAGTTAGGTACCCCTCTGGCACTTAACACGAAACTTTTGAACAAAATCGGCCAAAAAGTTCTAGTACTTTACTGATGTACTTTTTCAGTTTTTGTTTCGATTTTCTCAAAATTTGCTCCATCGATTTTGATTAAAATTCAAAATTCAACTATTTTTTAAGATACTTTTTAAAAAGTATATCACTAAAGCTTTTCGTGAAGTACACTTTATTTTGAATTACCAAGTGGTGCTTCTTTTAGTTGCCTGCCTCTAGGTCGAATTCTTGCTTGTTCAATAAAGTCTTCTCCAATAAACGTCTTGAAATTCGTTTTGTAAACATTTAATCGTTGAAATTTTTTAAAAGTGTTCCATGAACTTTGATAATTTCTTAACTTGGAGCTAGCTTACCTGTTGCTATTTTTCTTTTGACTGATTTGTTGAAATTGTAAAGAATTATTATAAGTTGTCTTCATTTTGTCTGACTCATTTAGGGGGGGCCGGGCCCCCCCCCCAAGCCTTCTCCAAAAAAAAAAATACCTATTGTTTTCCCTAATGATTTTTTTTTTAATAATTATTTTATTAACTCTCATAAATTCTAAAATCTAACAAAAAACTTATAAATAATTGAAAAATTCTCTAATATTTACGAATTTTGTATTAAAATTATTTTTTATTTCAAGAAAAAAAAAAATTTTTTTAATTTGTTTTTTTATTTATAATTATTATATTATCTAAAAAAAATTTCTCCACTTTAAGTTTCTTGGAGAAGGGGGGGGGGGTTCATAAAACTTTTGGCCCCCCCCCAAGCAGAAATCCTGGCTACGCTACTGGCGTCTTTCAATGTCTTATTTTATATCTCACACGATAATATCTGTACGCGTATCTTTGGTCCAGATGAAGGACACGATTTGTGTCCGAAACGCTACTAAGAGAATTATTTATAATTTCTATTCTCCTGGCTGCATATCTTCTTTTCTTAAGACTAATACACAACATCCATTTTTCACTCAATTTGAACAGATTTTGTTTTTTGTTTTAAATAAGTCGTTTATGACTTAAAAAAATCACGCGATTAATTTGACTTTAAATTTTTCATATTGCCAAGTGCTTTAATAAAATATTATTGCTTACTTTGCTTACCTTTTTTGTCTCTATTTAGATACATCCATCTATTTATCAAAAATAACACACAGTAGATCTACTAATCATCTCAAAATAATAAAAACCAATAATCTCGTTAAATAAAATTTCATAATACTTTTCACGTAATTTAATAATTATGAAAGATTTATTTATTAATTTTGAATTGATATTTAATATTTACGGTATTTTCTAATAATAAATAAATTTATTGGTTTCTTGCTTCAGGCTTCCCTCCCCCTTAAAAAAAAAATAAATAGCATTCCACTTTCACAAGTTCTTCAATTTAATTTTATTGCCATTTCTTTTTTTACCTGTTTTGTTTTGTTTGTTGTTGTTATTGTTTGCCGTGTCGGTCGGCGTTTTATTAGACATTCGTTCATTTTATGCTCACCTCCCTGAGGCTCTCTTTAATTTTTGTTTTTGGTATATTTGAAGGGAAGGGGGGGGGCGAATTCTAGAACTGGTCTCAGAGTGGGCAAATTTTTTTTTTTTTTTGTTTGTTGATTTTCGATGATAAAAAATAGAGGCGCGAAGTGTCTGCTTTTCAAAAGAGGGACTGTTAATTTATCGTACAACTAGTTTTGCGCCCCTGGACTCCCCTCCAGCTGGCTCGGGCCCGCCTGCCTCTTGTCAAGTGCCGCAATTTGTTAGTCAACTCGTTTTAGGCAAAATGGATATCAGGCTTGTTAAAAAATAATTCTCTTTTATCTTAAAGGAAATCTATATATATAGTGGCGGAGTGTCCGTCTGTCTGTCTTTATCCAATCTGAGTCCCGAACTCTCTTAGGAAAAAAAAATTAAAAATTTAATTATATAACATTTTTTATTATTATTCATTTGAGAAATTTAATTATTTAATTATTTTAATTAATTGACTTTAATTTCTCATAAGCCCTCGGACCTTGGTGTAGTTTCTACCGTGCTGGCCTTCTATCCCAAGGGTCGCGGGTTCGGATCCCAGGCAGTCATGATTTTTTTAAAAGCCATTTGGACACCAAATGGCTTAAATAAATAAGGATAGCGGAGGGCAGCCAGGAAAAATTAAATACAATCAATTTCTATCAGATTTTCTTTATTTGATTGTCGACGTTTCGGACGCCAGGCGTCCTTTCTCAGGACAATCAATCGTCAATGAAAAAAGTATTAGGTACTTTAACGAAAACTGAAATCGTGCTCGGAATAGATCTAACATAATTTCAATAGTTAAAAAACTGAATGTGTTAATCGATGGCATTGCTTTGGGAATTTGGGGACCCGAGTATTTTTCCTGGACTCTCCAAAGTTCTCTATAATACAGCAAAATTTAGTTTCAAAATTACAACGGGAAATTGGTCAAAGTGTGACAGACGGACACTTCGCTATTACATATATAGAATATTATTTTTCCATCGAACAAAAATTGTAACCAATTAAAAATGACTTTTTGAATCTCTTATATGCTTTCCTCTTTTTTATTGAGTAGTATAACTACGCCTTTTATTATTATTCATATGCCTGCTCATTTATTTCAAATTTTGTTATCCATATTATATATTTGGATCCTGTTACGCATTAGTGTGTCAAGCGTCACCTACCGAGTTTTGAGAAAATTAAAATTAAAGTTTTTTGTTTTTATTGGATTATATGGACCCTGTTATGCAATGGTGTGTCAAAGACCAAACATCGAGTTTTGAGAAAATCAACAATAAAGTTTTTTGTTTACATTGGATTATATATAATTTTTTTGTCAATTGTGCAAGTAACGTTAAATATAAATTTTTTTAGGACATAATTCATAAAAAATACTATTAATTATAGCATTTGGAACAATATTCCGTGCTTAACTCATTTTTTAATTTTTTTTGGCGCTTGACACACTAATGCATAACAGGGTCCATTTAATAGATTGTTGCAATTTTACGATAAAATATTTCGATCTATACATATATAGAGCTGGAAGATAAAATTTTTATTTACGAGAAGGAGCCGGACAAATATTTCTCAAATCTATTCAGACGTAACGGTTATGATTTTCAATTCTTAACACGTTTTGTTTTAGGCAGAGAGGGGAGAGAGGTGCCCCCCCCCCCCCCCGAGCAATGATTTTTTGTTGGGTAGGTTGGATACATGGATGGCATGGATGGCCAAGCCAATTGGCTAACTGTGTCACATCGCCTCGCTATCGCACAAGTATCACAAACAAGTAGGGTACCGGTACCTACACAGCAAGCCACTCCACTCCGGCTGGCCAAATACCTACCTACCTATTCACTCACTCAAATTCCTTTTCGTTGCCTTTTCAATCTCTCAGACGCTATATACATAATACACGCTAATTATTCATTATGAAATTGTATTTTATTTATTATGCGGGAGTAAAAAGTCCGAAAACACTTGATGATGAGATTTTTTTTTTATATGTCTAGGGAATTTTAAGTTAGATTAGCAATCGGGAATTTTCTTAATTTTTATCTTAATTCGTTGATATCTTATTTAAATCCAGAGGCAGATCAACTCGCAAAAAAAATTAATGGCGCCCAGGCAAATTTAATTTATTTATTTAATTTTTTTATTACTAACTTTAA
This sequence comes from Euborellia annulipes, assembly GCA_023213315.1. Classification (NCBI taxonomy): domain Eukaryota; kingdom Metazoa; phylum Arthropoda; class Insecta; order Dermaptera; family Anisolabididae; genus Euborellia; species Euborellia annulipes. The sequence goes on along the minus strand of JAKCPI010020286.1, from coordinate 45,567 downwards.
GTGTCAACTTTTAGGAAACAATTTTTTACTTTCTCTTACCTATGTATATATGTAATATATATAAGAGAGAAAGTATTGGATTCATGACAAAAATTCGATGTCGAGATTTTGATGGATCTTCACGTTTTGAGGTCCCCTGAATCCAAAAAAGTGGTTTTCGCGACATGGTCTGTCTGTGTGTGTGTGTGTGGTGTGTGTGTGTGTGTGTGTCTGTGTTCACTTTTAAGCATGAAGGAATTGAGCTATGAGGGGGAACTAAATACATGTCGACACAAAAATCTGGTGTGACAAGCACAGAACACAACTTTCGATTACCGAAGGTAAGAGAAAGTTGTGTGCTGTGCCCCAGTCACACCAGATTTTTCCATTTCTCTCACTATTCTATACTCTAAATTAATTTTGGAAGTTTACTCTTTATCAGAATAGCAGGTTGGTTCTTGATGCAAATTTTAATAAAAAGAATAAATATTTTTGTATTTTTCAAGATTTTTTTTTCCAATTTAATGACTGATATGCACAATACTATCAGTTTCGGTCCATCTGGGAGACCATCATGAGATCTACAACGAACAATTCACAAACATGTCATTTGTATAATAAATCAGATGAACATAACAAAATATTTTTTTATAAAATATACGGTATATAGAACCTAACAATTTCATTTTTTATTTTTGAATTTTAAGGCAATTTGTGAGGTACAGTGAGGGTCAATATTAAGTTCCACTTATGAGCTTTCTACTTGTGATTATTTCATTGTTTTTATAAAAGAAAATGAAAATCTTTATTGGAAATTTTCTAGGTTTGAACCATGAAAGTTTCCTTTAAAAAATATATAATATTTTTTTTTTAAACAATTAAATAATCACAAGTAGAAAACGCATGGGTGGGACTTGATATTGACCCTCACTGTACCTCACAAATTGCCTTAAATTCAAAAATAAAAAATGAAATTGTCAGGTTCTATATAACTTATATTTTATGTAATAAAAAATATATTTCGTTTATGTTCATCTGATTTATTATACAAATGACATGTTTGTGAATTGTTCGTTGTAGATCTCATGATGGTCTCTCAGATGGACCGAAACTGATAGTATTGTGCATATCGGTCATCAAATTAATAAAAATCTTGAAAATAAAAAAAATATCTATTCTTTTTATTAAAATTTTCATCAAGATCCTCCTATTTTGATAAGGTGTAAACTTCTACAATTAATTTAGTCATATTATCTTACAACTTCCTAATTTCTATTATATATTTTGTTTAAATTTATTTTCGTCCCCCTCCCTTCTTTCTCTCAGGGTGTGAACCTTCTTATTTCCCCTTTTCTACTGTCGTTACGTATACAAACAAATTTAATTTCCAAAATAAAAAATTATACATTCTGTAGTTGAAAAAAAAAGTAAAAATTCAAGCTGCATTTATTTCATTTTTCGCTCTGAAAAGATAAATATCGCCTTATTCACCTGACACTTGCTATAAAGTCTTCTCCAACGAAATCGTCAGTTGGGCGCGTTGACGCACGTTCATTTGGGCGTTCACTTGTTGGTAAATTATAAGAAACCAGTGATTTATTAAGGAAATTCCATTCAATCTAGTTGACTTTTTTTGTTTCGTTTCTTCTGTCGGAGTCGGCATATTAAAGAGAAATATTATCTAGAGAAGAAGCATGTTAAGGGTGGGGGGATGTGGATAAAGAGACCCGAAGAAATCCCAAACCTAGCTATATTAAAAAAAAAATTTTTAAATAAAAAATTTTTTTTTTTTTTTTGGTTGGGGTGTTTTTTCTCCAAAAAAAGATCTTTTCATAATCCCAAAAAAAAAAAAAAGAGAGAAATTTTTATAGATAGATAAATGTTAATATAGAGAGAGAAAGTATTGGATTCATGTCAAAAATTCGATGTCGTGATTTTGATGGATATACACGTTTAGAGATGCCCTGGGTTTTCGCAACAGTCTTTCTATGTGTGTGTCTGTCTGAACAAGATATCTCAAGAACGAAAAGAGCTAGGGCAGGGGACACGAAGCTTTTGAACAAAATCGGCCAAAGAGTACTAGTACTTTGCTGATGTAGTTTTTCAGGTTTTTTTGATTTTCTCAAAATTCGCTCAAACGATTTTGTTTAAAATACTCAAATCAATTATTTTTTTAAATGCTCTTTAAAATGTATATTCTCATTTTTCTCTCAAAATTGTTTGAAGACCACTTTACTTTTTTTTTTTTTTTTTAAACATTCACACTTTTTTCTCATTCACTCTCACATTCACACAGTCTTTTCGGCAACTTAGGCCATTTAAGACTTTGACGATAACCGTTATTTAAGAATTTATCTATTATTGGGGCCCAGGCATTCTTATTTAAGCCATTTGGTATCCAAATGGCTTAAATAAAATCATCGGACTGCCTGGGATCCGAACCCGAGACGTTTGGTATACGAGGTGAGCACGCTAACCTCTACACCAAACCCCTAGGGCTTTTCTCATGTTTATATATCTTGAATTGCCCTCGGAGTTTGGTGTAGAGGTTAGCGCGCTAACCTCGTATACCAAAAGTCGCGGGTTCGGACCCCAGGCAGTCCGATGATTTTATTTAAGCCATTTGGATACCAGATGGCTTAAATAAAAATGCCTGGACCCCATATAGATAATATTTATCAATAACGGTTATCGTCAAAGTCTTAAATGGCCTAAGTTGCCGAAAAGACTGTGTGAATGTGTGTGTAATTGGAGTGTGAATGAGAAAAAAGTGTGAATGTTTAAAAAAAAAAAAAATATCTTGAATTCTAATATATTGGCGAAAACTAAAGATATGTCGACACAAAAAATCTGGTGTGGCAAGCACAGGACACTGTTCGACCAGTCACACCAGATTTTTTGCTTCAGATTGTAGAATTCTTAGAAACTTTGATGATTTTGCTTTTAATGTCTGTTTTTGAAATTTTTCTCGATTTCTTTTTCGGAACAGGCGCTAGACAAATAGACAAATAGACAAACAGAAGAAGCCTCTTAATTTGAATTTTTCTAGTAGAATCACATCACAGTCATCGTTGACATTGTTAACATTATTTATAGTTAGATATTTTGGAGTGTTTATTTATCATCTCTTTTTTTTTGTTTATCATAATAATAAAACTTGGGTTCTTAATTTGTGACGTCACAAGAGGCGGTTGTTCTCTCTGGACCTTTCACAAGAGAACCAACGGTCTTAAGAAGGAACCATGTTTCTTTTTCACTCCCTCTCTCGCCATTTACTTCTCGTTTGTGTGTGTGTGTGTTTAAAAAAAAAAAAAAAAGAAATGAAAGCAGTTGGTTCGTTCGTCTTTGAATCTTGGGAAACGGTTCGTTGGTTACTTGTGTTCTTTTCTATATTGCTTAAGAATTTGCTAAGCAGTTGCTTTAATTGACATATATGTATTAAAGACCTATATTTATGAGATTATTATTAACAGAGCGATAGGGTTCATTCACAAAGAGGAACTTTTTGGAATGTTGTCTGTGGTAATTTCTTTAAAAAATAATTATTGTACAGTGGGTGTCAAAGTTAAAGACCACCCGCCCATGATATTGATTATGTCAAAGTTTAAAAAAAAAAGCTTTTATATATAGAAACTTCCGGTTTCAAATTCTTTTTATAAAAACAATTAAATATTCACAACAAGAAAACTCCAGGGTGGGCTTTAATTGTGTCCCTCACTGTACATTGAGCGCCACAATTAAGTCCCCACTTGATAGCTTTAGCCTTAAGTATATGGTGTAAAGTGGAATAATTTTAATGACCGAAAAGGTAAAACGTAAAATCTGGTTCATATGATTTTATTTTACCTTTTAAAATTTAAAATTATTTCACTATACACCATATACTTAGGGTAAAGCTATCAGGTGGGGACTTAATTGTGGCACTCACTGTACATATACCTGAATACTATCTATAGATAAATATATTCTAACGTCTCCCCGTATATTTGTTGAAGGCATTAATTAGGCGAGAAATAATTTATTTATATACTCTCTATTGCAAGGGGCGTATATAAGGGGGGCCGAGGGGGACCCCCCAGCGAAATTTTTCAAATATACATATATACCCGTTATCTATATTTTTTTTTTGAAAAAGTGTGTCGCATAAATAAAAGAAATTAAAAAATATCATTTTTATTTTAATAAAATTTTGTCTTTGAGAGGGACCTGGCCCCTCGAGGCTCAGATGAAAACGAAAATTTGTCCGGGCCCCTCGGGACTCAGTTATATCCGAGGGGGATATTTTTAAAAATATTTTTGTATGGGTTGGGAGAGGGGGATATTTATAAATGAGTTCGTCCCCCCACCCCCCTTCCGAAAAACATTTCTATATACGCCCCTGGTCTATTGCCTCCTATATTCTTTAAAATTTTGTTCTCTTATTTGTAATTGAATTTTTATTGCACGCCAATAGAGCTTATTAATTTTTTTTTTTTTTTTTTTACGAACGACCTTCACCTACTTTCATTAAGTGTCTTAATCACCCACCTTCTTTTTATTTTAGATTGATATAACATTCAAAATTATTAAATATATTTTATATCTAGGCGGATGGATTTTAACTAAAAATGAGTTTGTACAGTGAGTGCCACAATTAAGTCCTCAGAGAGCCTTAAGTATATCGTATAGTATAAGGCAGTGGTTTCTAAACTTTATGTTACCACGCCTCCCTTAAAAATATTTAATCGTATGACGCCCCCGTCCCCGTCCCGCCCCCATTTTATAAAATAATCCAAAAACAAAAATTTTTAAAAATATAAATTTATATAAAAATATTTTTTTTTTATTTATTCTTTTTTAGAAAACTAGCAATCATTTGGAAAATTGCTCCCTCCCTAGGGTGGCGCGCCTCAGTTGGGAAAACGCTGGTATAAGGTGTATAGTGAAATAATTTTAATGACTGAAAAGGTAAAACGTAAAATCTGGTACAGATGATTTTATTTTACCTTTTTAAATTTAAAATTATTTCACTCATATATCATAATACTTAAGGCACTAACTTTTAGGAGGGGACTTAATTGTGGCGCTCACTGTACCAAATATAGTTTAAATTATCATTTTAGGAATTAAATAAAATTTCAGTAGCCTATCGTAACAATATATGATGACCTCTTGTCGGTACGGACGGGCATTTTATCCAGTCCAATTAGGTCAAAAATATCGATTTTTGGTTTTTGATGGAATGCGATTGTTTAATATTTCCTATTTAGGTTTATTCGGTAATTTTAGCGATGAGAATCCGATAAATATTACAAAATAATTTCGATTTAGTAACCATAAATAGTTTTTTTTCATTGTGTTTAAATGCGTTTTGCTCAAAATCCTATATCTATACCTTTGAAAGGCTGTAACTTTTTTAGTTTTTGAGATCTCATAGTGGTTTTGGTTGTAAAATGTTCATTGACAGGAGACAATCATCTTAATTGGACCCTGTTATGCATTAGTGTGTCAAGCGCCAAAAAAAAAATATAAAAATTGAGTTAAGCACGGAATATTGTTTCAAATGCTATAATTAATATTATTTTTTATGAAATATGTCCTAAAAAAATTTATATTTAATGTTACTTGCACAATTGACAAAAAAAATTATATATAATCTAATGAAAACAAAAAACTTTAATGTTGATTTTCTCAAATCTCGGTAGCTGGCGCTTGACACACTAATGCGTAACAGTGTCCAATTATTATGAGCCTTGGTCCTGTGGTTCTTTACAAATATTTGGTGGCTATTTTTATCGTTCCTCATGGACCGATTAACAATCATTTAGACTCTCCTAGGACTTGAAATTTTCGATGACTAATTCCACTGACCGTAGACATTTTTTTCAAAGCGAAATGGGGATAAAATTAACTAAGTCGCATTTTTTTCGTTGACAATCTATAATCTAGTTGGCAATAGGAATTTTCGTTAACCTTCCAAAAAATTACCTTCGTCCTTGATGAACTTACCTTTAAATATGCTTTCTAAAAAGATTAGTCACTCCCTCACTCGCTGTTAGGATTATGATTAGTCGGCGTTGTATGGGAAAGAGAGAGAGGAATCTGAGCAGATGGATTGGATGCGATCAAAGATTGACAAACATCTTGAGACATTGAATAATAGCTGCATGATATGCCGAAATAAATAAATTATACTAAATGGGATTTAGAATGTGGGGGAAGGGAAGTTTAATAGCAATAAATATGACAATGGAAACAACGATATAATCCGCGATGACGGGAAAATAATCACCTTCAAAAGGGGGTCGGTGAAATTATCATTGAATTTACACAATTTTCAAGAAATATAAAAATTAACTTTTTAATATTAAATGATTTTTTCGTTCCCACTAAACAGTATCGATACTTTCTGGATCATCTTATGATTTTTAACAAAAATCATGTCTTTCAGAAAGTTTTTAACCTGATAGATATATCGATGGCATTGCTAGGGCCGGACGTTATTTCAAAAACTGTAATTGAAATACATTTGTATTTTGTATTTTAAATACTTGATATAATTAAATATTTATTAATTCATATACCCGAAAAAATAAGGGTGTGCCGCCGGGAGTCGAACCACGGATCCTCCAATTTGTACTCGGAGTGCCCTTACCACTAGACCACAGCTTGTGTGCTTTGGTCTAGTGGTAAGGGCACTCCGGGTACAAATTGGAGGATCCGTGGTTCAACTCCGGCGGTACACTCTTTTTTTCGGGTATATGAATTAATAAATATTTAATTATATAAATTTCCGTTTCGCGGCTCACATCCGCGATATATATAATATCTTAAATATTATATATAATTTCTCATTTATTAATTAAATACTTGAGTTCTAATAATTTTGTATTTCAAATACTTAAATCAGTATTTTGTCCTGTTCAATATTTCAACTTTTTTTTTTTAATTTTTACTTGTTATACAGTAGATATGAAATATTCCCAACAATTTAATGGCGACATGCTACTTATAAAAATGGCTAAATACCTGAGTTCTTTATATTTTGTATTTAAAATACTGATTTTTGATTATTTGGCACGTCCCTAGGCATTGCTAGAAACAAAATTTCGATGTTGACTGTGTCGTCTACACAGCCGCTGGTCTTTTAACGTGACAACGTCTATTTCCTGGTTTCGAACGAATTTTTTTTTTTTACTTTGTCCCCAATAATTATTTAGACAATATAAAATATTTTAATTAATACTGATTTTACTTATGTATTTTAGTAAAGCCAATTTTTATTAAAAATTATATTCGCCTGTGGTGTGAGTTCTTTCTTAAGATATGAGGTTTTTTGAAAAAAAAAGAAATTGATTCTAGATTTCATTAATAGCGATTTTTTTAAATAGCAATTTAGATTTTTTTCCTGCACAAATTGACATCATCACATTTAGTCTAATCTGATTGGCCGTTTTTGAATCTACAGTCGTTTAAACTTTCAAATTAGAATTTACCGCAGCGCGGTAAAATGAAATGATAGGAAAAAGATAAATTTTAGCTGACGAATCATTCTTTCTAACCGTATATTCAACATAATTATGCCTCTTAAGACAGTTGAGTTATTCGAGCCGATAATGAGCAATTTTTCATCTGCTTTTATCAAACTTTTTCGGCCACTTTACATGCCTTGTAAGAAGTTGTCACGTCAAAAAATACATTGTTGGCCACGGCCGTCCTTCATGCGAACACACCATAAATTAATCCATCCGCCAAATTGCTTAGTTCATAAAGGGATACTTGTTTCAAAAAATTTGAACACCTGAAAAATGAAACATTCATTTAAAATAGGATTGTCACTGCATTGTTCCCATTCAGCATATAATCAAAAATTTCCTTTTTTTAAATAAACCCACTGCGTGATTTTTCATGTTTTTCATTTTTTTAAAACACATAACCATTTATCTCACAGAATTTTATGGTCTGTTCACATGAAGAACGGACATTTTCAAAAACTATAAACAGTATAGCCATACATATGTAAGTGTACGGATTTTCTGAACAAGTGTTCGAGTATTCAATCAACAAATAAAACAAATTCATTCGTTTCATAATACAAGCTACCAATTAATTTTGGCCCTTTGAATATTTTTATCTTTTAGATCCAAGTTCAATTGCGATATCATTAAGAGAGTTATCAATATTTATACTCTCTCTCTCTCTCTCTCTCTCTTTGATGGTTTAATTATTATTAGTGTGATTGGCAAGAGATTTGAATTTTAATCTCTTGATCTGATTGTCCTTAACCTACTCATTTATTCATCAGCCAGCTCGGCCTCTGACTGGCTGGCTATCATGTTCAATTAGTAACAAAAAAAACAAAAAAATCAAAAATTTCCATAACGAATCGATGACGCAACAAAGCATATTCATTTGTTAGAAATATTATAAAATGTCTTCTATACGAACTCCACGAAAACTCGAAAACTATTTGTTCAATTGTTTTGATATTTTGCACACATAAACTAGGGATAGAGGCAAAGAATTTATAAGCTTTTGGTAAACATCGGACCATTAGGGGGGGGGCTCTAGGGGGGGGGGACCATTACTTTTTTCTTACATAACCTATAAATTTTTTTTTAATATTCAGAAACTAGACTTTCTCCCGAGTAAAATGATATATAATATGTAATAAAACATCGGACCATTAGGGGGGGGGGGGCAATATTTTTTTCTTGAATAGTGGGTGGGGCAAAGTTGTGCGCTCGGCTTAGTTCCACTCTTTATTTTTATTTAGGCGGGCGGAGCGGCTAGTATTTGAAGTAATTAAATATTTTTTAAAGTGAAACTTTTATTTGATCCTCTCAAATTTTTTTCGCTCTTCTATCGGCATGTCGTATTACAAGCCATGACGTCACAAGCCGTGACAACAAATATAGGAAAGTTGAAATTTAATATATATGACGAATTATAAAAAAATAATTGTGAGATTTAATTATTCAATTTTTAAATTAATAAAATATAATTTTTAAAATAATTTAAAATGATTCAAATCTTCAATTGCTAAATAAATATTGTTCTCAGTTTTTAACATGCGTCTATTGATTTCCCATTATCCAATTATCAAGTTAAGATTAAAAACGCGATTTTAATACCCTTAATTGAATAATTTTCTGAAAATTTTCAGTTAAACGCCTACGATCCGAAAAAAAAGTTTCACTTGCATCGTGGTTTCATAAAACCACACAATGATTTTTTGCTCCGGCAATTATTTCCCACATCTTCTGATTTCCGTCTTGAATAAAAGTTTTTAAAAGGAGTGTTTGGTTTTTTTTTTCTCTCTCAAAAAATAAAAATTTTTTCTTGATCTCCCCTAAATGATTACATAAATGGTGAGAGAGCGTTTGTGTTGATTGGGCAGTTATCAGGTTGTTATTAGAAAGGTAAAGGTGGCTCGGCTCGACTCCGCCGTCGTTTCTCTCTCTCTCTCTCTCTCCTCTCTCTCTCTCTCTCTCTCTCTCTCTCTCTCCCTTTTTGAGAGACTTGAGAGTAGGCACGTAGAAGAAATTCAGAACTTGTTGCTTTGGTTAGCAGTCATAATTTTCAAGTAGGGAAGGCCGTCCGCTTCGGCTTCGACCGACCGACGACTTACTTCACTCACCTTCTCCTCGCCTTCTCCGTTCATTTTGAATATTTTATAGTTGAATCCCTTAAAATTATCTTGAGTTCTAATCATTAGAGATTAATTAATTCCCGCAAAGAGATTTTATTTAATGCAAATTACATTGTCCCACGGGGCTTATGAGTAGTTTGTATTTTGTCTACCTTCTATACCTGAACGTCAACGAGTGTTTCAGGATCTCCAGACTGTTCGGATAATTTTATTTAAGGCATTTGGATACCAAATGACTTAAATAAAAATCCTACCCCCAATATAGTACCAAAATCATTAGATATCTTTTAATGCCGTTCCATGGCCTAACGTTTCGACCAATAGACTATGCGAACTTCAGTGTATAAATATTAGCGTGACATTATATTATAACATGTTATTGTGGTCTTACTATAAAAATAAAAATATAACTAAATAATATACATATTCAATATACAAAGGACCTCAGTGAATATAAAAATTCAATTTTTATAAATTTGCGGGATTGCTAGTGGTCCCTTAGTTGAATGTCAACAATGTTTTAATTTTTTCTTATCTATATCATGAGACCCTGTTACTGCAATAGTGTGTCAAGCGCCATACTACCGAGTTTTAAAGACAATTTAACATTAAAGTTTTTTGTTTTCATTGGATTATATTAAATTTTTTTTGTCAATTGTGCAAGTAACATTAAATATAAATTTTTTTTTAGGACATATTTCATAAAAAAAATACTATTAATTATAGCATTTGAAACAATATTCCGTGCTTAACTCAATTTTTAATTTGTTTTGGCACTTGGCACACTAATGCGTAACAGGGTCCATATTTTAATATATGAGAGGAAGTATTGGATTCATGTCAAAAATTCGATGCCGAGATTTTGATGGATATATACGTTATGAGGTCCCTTGAGTCCAAAAAAGTCTGGCTGAGTGTGTGTGTGTCTGTATCCAATTTTAAGCGTGAAGGAATTGAGCTAGGTGGTTGAAATTTTATATTTAAGTTAGCCTGAAAATAAGCTTTTGATCAAAGTTAAAAAATCTTTCTCTAATCCAAATTTTATCAGCGACGTTAACATTTTACTTTAATCTCAAAGCTTTCAAAATCATAACCTTACTTTTTGGTTAAAGACGCCATTTTTATGTATTAAATACGGCGTTAAAATATTAATGGCACCTCTTGACATCACATCAATTTTTAACACTTTTGACTAAATGTTAACGTTTTGGTGTTAAAGTTTTTGCTTACAGAATAGCAATTTGAGGCAAGGAGGTGTTTTAAATGAATTAAAGCTGATTTCAGATGTTAAAAGTTAACGTTTTTGCTTAGAGAATAGACCTGATAGAGTGTCTTGGATTAAATAAGTTCTAAAATTTTAAATAAAAAAGTAAAAAAAAAATCCTATTGAAGATACTTTGGGGTCCAGGCATTTCTATTTAAACCATTTGGCTTACATAAAATCATCGGACTGCCTGGGGTCCCAACGTCGCGTTCGGTATAGAAGGTAGGCACGCTACCAACTAGACCAAGCCCGTAGGCACCTATTGAAGATACTTTGAGAGATTTATTTAAAAAATCCATTAGAAACACATTAGTTTACATTTTAGATAAATATTTTTCTATAATTATATACTGTATACACACTCTAACAGGTTTATTCTCTAAGCAAAAACGTTAACTTTTAACACCTCTAAACAGCGTTAATTCATTTTAACACTTCCTTGCCTCAAATTGCTATTCTGTAAGCAAAAACTTTACCACCTAAGCGTTAACATTTAGCCACTAGTGTTAAAAATTAATGTCATGTCTTTAACGCCGTATTTAATGCATAAAAATGGCGTCTTTAACCTAAAAATCTGGTGTGACTGGCGCACAGCACACAACTTTCTCTTACCTTCGGTAATCGAAAGTTGTGTTCTGTGCTTGTCACACCAGATTTTTTGTGTCGAAAATATATTTAGTTTCCGCCAATATATTAGAATTTAAGATGTCAAATTTATAAACATGGGAAAATATTTATATTTTGTTACCATGGCAACCATTTCTCCTATCTTTCCTATGAAATACAAGAGTAAAGTGTGCTTCAAACAATTTTGAGGGCAAAACGAGAATATACATTTGAAAGAGCATCTAAAAAATAATTGATTTTTGAATTTTAATCAAAATCGTTAGAGCGAATTTTGAGAAAATCGAAAAAAACTGAAAAAGTACATCAGTAAAGTACTAGTACTCTTTGGCCAATTTTGATTAAAAGCTTATTTTTCCGGTCCCGGGGGGTGTTTAACTTAAATATAAAATTTCAGCCTCATAGTTCAATTCCTTCATGCTTAAAAGTGAACACACACCCACAGACAGACCATGTCGCGAAAACCACTTTTTGGATTCAGGGGACCTCAAAACGTGAAGATCCATCAAAATCTCGACATCAATTTTTGACATGAATCCAATACTTTCTCTCTATATATATATTACATATATACATAGGTAAGAAAGAAAAAGTAAGGTTATGATTTTGACAGCTTTGGAATAAAAGAAACATGTTAACGTCGCTGATAAAACTTTGTTGAGAGAATAGCTGATGTTATCTAGTTTACTTTTTAACAACCAATAGTTGATGTTAAATTCTAACGTCCGTTATTAGACCTGTATACCATCTTATTTTTCCTATATTCTTTTTATTTTTTTCAAATTTTAGATAATTCTCTCAACAAGTATATTGAATGTCTGGGCTGGCTTTCTTATCCCGTTGACCCCTATACCTATATATTATCGAAGAGACTTATACGAAAGCAATTATTCTCAGAATGACTCATTCATTCATGAATGCCATTTGCGCAGGACCTGTACAAATTTTCTATTCAAATTTTTTAAGACTAATCCTTGCAAGATTATTAATTATTATTGTGAAAGTTTGTTGAGGATGCCCCCATTGTCCTTTTGTTGCTATAATTTTATCCATTAATATTTATTTTAAAAGATTTATCCAGGGGAGGCTGGCTCTTAATAAATATTGATGCCTTTATTCCTTTTTACTTTCTCTTATTTTTATTGTGCTCTGCTGATTTTCCACACTATAAATTTGTCAAAAATCGTCCTTTGTTGTGTCGAGATATATTTAGTTTCCCATAGCACCTTAGTTTCAAACTTAACCACGCGATTCATAGATGGCGCTGAGCCACAAACGCTTCCACATCAGTAAAGTGTACTTCAAACAATTTTCAAGAAAAATTTCACTGATATACTTTTTAAAGAGCATCAAAAAAAAAAGTTGATATATGAATTTTAATCAAAATCGTTCTAGCGAATTTTGAGAAAATCGAAAAAAACTGAAAAAGTGCATTAGTAAAGTACTAGTACTTTTTGGCCGATTTTGTTTAAAAGCTTATTTTCACGAGTTCGTGGGGTGCCTAACTTAAATATAAAATTTCAACCTCGTAGCTCGTTTCCTTCATGGTTAAAAATGTCCACACACACAGAGGCCAATTTGCGGGACCCACTTTTTTGGACTCAACATCCATCAAAATCTCGACATCGAATTTTTTGATATGATCGCAATACTTTCTCTCAAAATATTTCATATATAGGGTTCTTTTGACTTGTAAAAATGACATTTTTTTATCGCTTTTTACCTATTTTTATACAACTTAATTCTTACAAACTCCTGAAGAAGGAGCATTCATTGCCGAAACGTGAACTTAAATATTGTTTTTGACAATTATTTTTAAAAGAAGTGATCTTTTCTCCTTTTTTTAGTCTCATCGAGAGAGAGAGAGAGAGAGAGAGATCCTGTAATAACGATACGAACTTGAATAAATATTTGTCTTATTTGAGGAAATTTCAATATTTTCTATTTTTCTATCCATTGATAAATACAGTAGCTTATATTAATAAACAATTCCAAAATGTAATCAAGTTTACTTTCATGGCCTATTATATCGCCTGCTGAGAATGCTGAGTGGCAAAAGTCCGAAATTGAACAATTCGAGAAATATACATTTAAATATCCGGGCAACACATGAATAGGCCAGAATCAATAGCAAAGAATGCGAAGACATCTTTTATTTTAACAATTGATCGTCCTGATGAAGATCGTGATTGGCGACCGAAACGCCGACGATTAATAATTAAAGCTTTTTATTTAATTTCCTTTGCGTCTACTACGTCTCCAATATCCAACTTATTTATTTGCTTCTATCCCTGATAAGGATCAGTTTTCTAGTCTAGAAGGTAGTCAAATTTGAGAGGTAATTGCGATTTTCTCAGCATCTCCTGGACCAAAGTTTTGAATCTTAGCTCTAATAATTAAGACGCTTGTTCTGGATGATGTTTCACAACAATCCATAGAATAGAAAGCGATTTGTTTTATCTAATTTTAACATATCAATACATGCAAAATTTTCGAGACATTTTTTAATAGGCTTTTTTTTTTAATGACGATTGATTTTTTAAGCGAAATCACTTCCGCGTTGAAAGAAAGCCGCGTGAAGTGAGATTTAAAAGCACTTGAAAAAAAAAAAAAAAGAAAAGAATATTAACAAAAACTTCCAAGGACTCGTATTTAAAATGAAATTAAAATATTCAAAACAACAACTTCCTTATTTTTAATTTACAAAATTTATTCTTCCGATGGAATTTAGTAACGAGAAAAAAAAAAAAAAACATTTCATTTGAGTTCAATGAACTTGATTGAAAATTCGGCTCTGAATTAATATGTAGAAATTTATTCGATTTTTAACTTCTCTTACTTATATATGTATATATATATATATATATATATATAGGATTCATGTCAAAAATTCAATTCGAGATTTTGATGAATATACACGTTGAGTCCAAAAAAGGATTTTCGCGACAAGGTCTGGCCCTGTGTGTTTGTGTCTGTAGGCCCTATCCAATTTTAAGAGTGAAGGAATTCAGAGCTAGGTGGTTGAAATTTTATATTTAAGTTAGCGTGAAAATAAGCTTTTGATAAAAATCGGCCTAAAAGTACTTTTTCAGTTTTTTTCGTTTTTTTTCAAAATTTGCTTCAACAATTTTCATTAAAATTCACGAATCAATTATTTTTTAGATTCTCTTTAAAATGTATATTCTCATTTCGCCCTTGAAATTTTTTGAAGCTCACTTTACTCTTGTACTTCATAGAGGATTTCACTTCACATTTGGATACCAAATGGCTTAAATAGAAATGCCTGGACCCCCAATAGATATTATAAATAACAATGTCTTATATGGCTTGAGTTGCCGAAAAGACTGTGTGAATGTGAATGAGAAAGAAAGTGACTGTTAAAAAAAATGATAGGAAAAAAAATAAATGGTGAAATTTTTAGCTGAAAAATCATTCTTTCTAACCGTATATTCACCATCATTATACTGTTAGCTCTTAAGACAGAGGAGATATTCAACCCACTAAACTTTTCCGTGCATGCCTAACTAATCTGCCACTATAGACACATGATTTGTAAGACGTCACGTCAAAAAAAAAAAATTCTATTATATCGGCGGAACAAAATTAATGTCTATAAATAATTCCAATATTTATTAATTCAAATGCCCGAAGGGGGTGGGGGCTTGCCTCCGGGGGTTGAGCCAAGGATCTGCCAATTTGTACTCAGTGTGTCCTTACCACTAGCCCACAGCACGGCATTCGGGTATATGAATTTTCTCAGAAAGCAATTTTAGTTATCAGGAGAAATGGACCCAAATTCAAATTTCTCCCTCGACCAGGTGCATTCCTGTTTGAATAATTGAGAAGACCTCAAATTTAATTAATTAATAAATAAGAAATTGCATAGGCCTATATTTTTTTTTTTTTTTTTTATAAAAAAAACATTCACACTTTTTTCTCATTCACACTCACACTCACACACACATTCACACAGTCTTTTCGGCAACTCAGGCCATTTAAGACTTTGACGATAACCGTTGTAATATATATTATCTATTAGGGGTTCAGGCATTTCTATTTAAGCCATCTGGTATCCAAATGGCTTAAATAAAATCATCGGTCCTATATTATAATATATATATAAGATATTCTAAAGTTAATTAGATGCATTTTTACTAAAGGATTTATTTATTTATTTCGAAAGAGACATTCATAGGAAATGACCTTTTCTTTCTTTTTCACATTTTTATTTGTTTTAAATAAAAAAGATAAAATTTGAATATTTGCTTTTGATATCATTAATTCTAATTTTTTTTTTAAATGACACATAAAATTTTTTAATTTCAACATTACCAAAGGAAATGAACTTCCTCTATTAATTTTTTTTTTTGGTTTGTCAGCAATGGCGTAATTTGCCACCCACGCAAGGGGTTCTATTAACCAAAGATTTTTGGAATGTCAATATTCTTTAAAATTAAAAATAACTAATTTTTTCTAGCTGTGCAGTTTTTTGCCTTTAAAGAATCAGAATCTTTAGAAAACAAATTTTCTTCTTTTGAATATATTCTTTAATAATATTTACCAACCGATCACAGAGGCGTATATAGAATTTTTCGGGGCGGGGGGGGGGGGCGAACTCATTTTTAAATATCCCCCGCTCCTCACATACTGGATTTACTTGAACCCCGAGGGGCCCGGGCCCTCTCAAAAACAAATTTTTATTAGTTTTTTTTTTTTTAATTTGAATTTTTCGTTTTCACCTGATCCCCGAGGGGTCAGGGACTATTTATTTATTTTTTTTTTATTTTTTTATTTTTTTTATTTTGGCGACTCACTTAAATTGATGTTTTATGGCTGTGGAGATTTACTCAGGATTCGCAGGGACTTTGCAGCCAGGAGATTATATTAAAAAAAAATCTTTTATTTAATTTTTAATTGCCGACGTTTCGGTCGCCAATCGCGACCTTCATCAGGGCAAATATTGTCAATTATACACGATCTTAGGTATTTTAATATTCATTGCAATTGAATACAATTCCTTTTTACTTTGATATGTACAAAAATATTAACTTTTACTTGCTGCTCGGAGGTCTCTTATTAAAATACCTAAGATCGTGTATAAATGACAATATTTGCCCTGATGAAGGTCGTGATTGGAGACCGAAACGTCGGCAAATAAAAATTAAATAAAACATTTTTTTTAATTTAATCTCCTGGCTGCAAAATCCCTGCGAATCTTTGGCAATTTAAATTTCCTCATTTATTAAATTTGGCCAAATGGAAATTTAATCCTTGGCCAAAAAAATAAGAAATTTATTAAATTATCAAGCGTTTATTAATTTCCTAAGTTTTAAACAGATTCAATAATTAATTGATGAGTTCAACGTGGAATAAAAGTTTATGATATTAATTTCAAACAGGACATATCGATAACTTAAAGATTTTTGAGAGATGCATCCCTGGGCAGCTTGCTCAGATTTCAAATTTCTTCCTTCACAAATATCGGCATTTCGGAATCACAAAGACTCCCTCTTCAGAACAATACGAGGGCTTTTGGCCCCTTAATTTCTTTGGCGTAAAATCACCAAAACATGCAATTTGGCTGGACAAAGATTCCGATATTAGCGGGAAAAGATTATTTGACCTGCACTTTATCCGCAACTGGGTTTTTATTAACAGCATTTAGAGATTTTTGTTTATTCCTTGAGAAATATAAATTTCACTCAAGAGCCAGAGGATGTGATTTTCGAGGCGATTAGGATATTATATTAATTATGTCTATAATAACCGTTACCCAATTATGTTCATTTGCTAATCAAAATATTGACAAGTAACATCCTCTCAGGCTCAATCCAATATTCCCAGGGAATATTTTCTGAGATAAAAAGGACAATTAAATCGGAAACTAATTTAGCCGATTCCGTTTCGCAAATAACGACGATTCTTATTCTTCTATTTAAATTCGATTGACTCTTTATTTTTAATGCAAACATTGCCTCTTACTAATATTTCATCATTTAATAAATCTATCTCTTTCAATTAGCTAAGAAAATGGCTGCTTGCCTGTCTGTCTGTCTTTCCTTTTTCTTTCTTTATTCGTTACGCTTTTTTTTTTCTCCCTCTCGACTATCGCATTCCTATCAGAAATTAAACTTTCTATTATCACGAAACAGAGAATAATATCCATGAAATTCGAAAATATTAACAATCAAAGTTATTTTTTATACGTTTGGAGTCATCCCTTGATCTCTACTTGTTTTAGCTTGAATTTCAGAGGTAAAAATTTGTAAAAAGTAATTAAACTAACTGGTCTCGTTTTCGAATTTTTTGTTTGTAGAAGATTTTACTTGTGACTTTTGTAATGGCTCTTGTTCCTAAATTAGATGAAGTTCTTCATAGGAGATGCTTATATCGTCACAAATTAGGATATAATTTGAGAACTCTTTATATTTTGTATTTTATTCTAATTATAAATGGAATGTCTTTTTTATAGAAAGATATTTCTTAAGAGAAGAGCGATAAATATATAAGAACAACTCTTTGTTTTTATGAATCCATATTACATAAAAAAAAAGATAAATTCATTGCATATATTAAGTCGTTGTCAGATCAAATTTTTGTAAAAGAGAAAAACTTCTCTCTTTTGACTCGGTTTTATCTTAAAGGAAGAAAATATTACCATATTCTCCCCCTCCCCCACCTGATGTTAAAAAAAAAATATGGTGTGACTGTCGCACAGCACACAACTTTCTTTTACCTTCGGTGTTCTGTGCTTGTCACACCAGATTTTTTGTGTCGACATGTATTTAGTTTCCGACAGTACGGTACATTCGATTTTCAAGATGTAAAATTTATAAGTATGTAAAAATATTTATATTTTGATACCATGGCAACCATTTCTCCTATCTTTTCTATGGAGTACAAGAGTAAAGTGGTCTTCAGAAGATTTCAATGACAAAATGAGAATATAAATTTTAAAGAGAATCTAACAAATAATTGATTTTTGAATTAAAAAAAAAAATCTTTGGAACGAATTTTGAGAACATCAAAAAAAAAAAAAAAAAAAAAAAAAAAAAAAAAAAAAAAAAAAAAAAAATGAAAAAGTGCATCAGTAAAGTACAAGTACTATTTGGCCGAATTTGTTCAAAAGCTTCGTGTCCCGTCCCAGGAGGGTACCCAACTTAAATATAAAATTTCAACTTCCTAGCTCTTTTCGTTCTTGAGATATTTTGTTCACAGACCATGTCGCGAAAACCAATTTTTTGGATTCAGGGGACCTCAAAACGTGTATATCTATCAAAATCTCGTCATCGAATTTTTGACATGAATCCAAGACTTTCTCTCTATATATATTAACATATATATAGAGGTAAGAGAAAGTAAAATTAATACAATTTTTCTTTTAAATTTATAAAGTGTGACTTCAATATAGGCCTATATTTTAGAAAATTTATTCCATTGTCTATTTGCGGACACTCTATTTATTACGATAGAATTATCTATTTATATCAATTAATATCCAATTAAATCTCTATCGCATTGCCTGAGATCAGACCCATTCTGTCTGCGACGAAATGTTTTGTCTGATCTAATCCAGTGTGTGACGAGCTTAATTAAAACTATGTAGAATTGAGCTCTCCAGACTGCCTGGTCGTGTTTTGTCCATGTGTGCATTCGACTTTAAAGAGAAAACAGCTTCCTTTTCTCATTTACCTTTCGGAATTTAGAAGAAAATATAAAAAAAAAAAACAATTGATGCTCATGAGCAGGTTAGCATCTAGGGGTGAGAATAAACAAAAATTACAGTTTTTTATGACAAAAATACACCCTGTATTATTTGATAATCAATTGTCCTTAGGAAGGACGCGATTCACGTCCGAATCAGTTGGCAAATTGACTACGGTTTTTGTCTAATTTCATCCCTAGCTGCCATCCTGCTCATAATCATTAATTGTACAGCCACTATCACACCATTATTCAAAAAAATTAGTTGCAAAAACAAAAAATCTGGTGGGGCAGCACATTGCACAACCTAAGGTGAAAGAAAGTCGTGTGTTGTGCTTTGATTTTTATATTTAAATAATTTTTAATTGAAAATTTATTTTTTTTTTTCTTTAGAAAGTTTTACAAGATAACAATCGAAATATTTTTTTCTTGAGTCCCCCCTCCTCGGTATTTATATTTTGATTGACACATAATAGTTTCCTGATTGGCTGTCTTTTTTTTCTTCTTCTTTGAAGAGAGAAATTTCATTTAATATTGAAAAGACCTTAAGGGACCGGTCAGTGAGAACGAAGGGCATCCCTTTCTCCCCTCGTGTGGTGCCTAGACTGTAGCTACATCTCCACGCTCTTTCTAAACAATGATCTAAAAGAGAAAAAAATTTCTAAATTTTGATGCGTGTTGTTGGCATTTGCATGAAGGGGTCGTTTTAAGGGAATAATGAAATCCCTTTTATTATAAAGTTAGCTTTATTTTATTATGCCTTTTGGCATATGACGTGAGAAGGGCGATTTTAATTTGTTTAAAATTAGATTTATACGTTTCAAGTTCTTATTATATTTATTTAAATTATATTTTTTACTTTCTCTTACCCCTATATATGTTAATATATATAGAGTCAAAAATTCGAGATTTTGATGGATATACACGTTTTGAGGTCCCCTGAATCTAAAAAAGTGATTTTCGCGACATGGTCTGTCTGTCTGTTTGTAAACAAAATATCTCAAGAACGAAAAGAGCTAGGAGGTTGAAATTTTATATTTAAGTTGGGTACCCTCCTGGGACGTGACATGAAGCTTTTGAACAAAATCGGCCAAAGAGTACTAGTACTTTACTGATGCACTTTTTTAGTTTTTTTTTTTTTTATTTTCTCAAAATTCGCTACAACGATTTTGATTAAAATTCAAAAATCTTTTATTTATTAAATGCTCTTTGAAATGTATATTCTTATTTTGCTCTGAAAATTGTTTGAAGACCACTTTACTCTTGTACTTCATAGGAAAGATAGGAGAGCCACGGTAACAAAATATAAATATTTTTTCCCATGTTTTACATCTTGAATTTTAATATATCGGCGGAAACTAAATATATGTCGACACAAATAAATTTAGTGTGACAAGCACAGAACTCAACTTCGATTACCGAAGGTAAGAGAAAGTTGTGTGCTGTGCGACCAGTCACACAGGATTTTTGAATTTGTCAGATATGAATCTACTATATGGATGGTTATTTTGAAAGTGGTGTAAGTCCATTTTTTTTTTTTTTTTTTTTTTAAATGAGATATCACATAATTTATGATTAAATTAATGTAAATTTTCTATGTATAACTAGCTAGTAGTAAATTTCTTAAACAATTCCCATGTTTTGTACAATTGAAAATTGGTCGGTAAATAGATTCTTTAATAAACAGATATGCTAACCTTTCATTTTCTCGAAACAATAGAAAATGGACTTACACCACTTTCAAAATAAACGGTCCATTTTATGTGTATTCAATTGTTAAAAAAAAAAACTTCTTTGAGCGCATTGAGTTCAGAATTTTTTATTGTCCCTTCGATCCGCCGAATTTATAAATTACAATAGAGAAACAGACAAGTGCACGCGCCACTGGGATGTCTTGCCCTGTCACGGAATGTTTTTATTAGGCTACTTTTTACTCTTCACAAGTATGTTTTGGAATAGAATTTCGTTCAAGTACGTAATAACATTCTCGCAATCGTAGAAAGAAGTTTTCTCTTTGGTCGTGCGCTCTTAAGGTGCGCGTTTCGGGGAGCTGCTAATCTTGGGAGATTGTGGCCACAATTTTGAAGCTATCGACCTCAAATTTTTTTTTAAATTAAAGCTATCCAAAATATCTACAACTTATAGAAGCCCTTTTTTTGATTTTCGAAAAAATGAATTTTTATTTTAGATTAAATCGCATTAAATAAAAGATATTTTTAAAAAATTCGCTCTATAACTTCATAGATAATTAAATAAAACATAATTAATTTTTTACCCTTAATTAATTAGCTCGAACCTTTCAAATGAAATGGAATAAATCCCTTGTATCCCAATGGGAAAAACTAACGCCATCTCTTGCCGCCTAGAGTAACTCGGTAGTGAATCGTCTTCTAACGGCTTTTTGAGACGCGCACTTTAAGAATATGCTCAATTTTTTTTCTGACTTCTTTACTTGATCATTTTCTTCTTCTTATACAATTATATTCCGACATTTATTTTAAATAATATTGAATCGAAAGTCTTTTTAATATGACTGATGAAGGCCTGCATTAGTTACCAAAACGATAATAAATTTTCCCTCTTGGGATCTACAAAAAAACGACTGATTGTAGCAATTACAATAAGTCATTCTATTGCTTAATATTTTTATTTCTTTCTCTTTTTGTTCTATCTCTATTCGATATGATTATTAAACAAATAGGAAGAAAAGGAATAAATTAAATATTTTTTTCCCATTTTAGGTTTATTATCAAATCAAACTTGATTCCCTTGCTTGCTTATCTTGAAAATATATATTTATTATTTATTATCAGTTCAAGAGAGAGAGAGAGAGGCTTATCTCTCTCTCTCTCTCTCTCTTCTATTAAAAGAAAAAAAAAATATTTGGATAACAAAAGGAACTATTTTGTTACCTAGGCTATTTATTTATTTTTGTTGGAATTTAGAATCTTAAATTTTGTATTTAGACTCAATATATTGATCAATTTTTATTTGAACAAATAATACAGTAGAGTCTTGCTAATCCGGACTCCGATACTCCGGCATACCGCTAATCCGGCGTGTTGAAAAGCCTCTTCTTCAGGATATTGCAGCAAAAAAAAGAAGTAATTTATCAATAGAGATTTTTCAAGAGATAAATATAAAATTTTGCATGATATTAAATGTTTCGGATAATCCGGTCCCGTTTAGGCCGGATTAGCAAGACTTCTGTATTAAGTTTAGCTACTGAATGAATATTCATTTCAACAGTTCTCTTATAAAAACATTATTTAAGGAGAACTTATTATTTAAAGAGAAATAAAAAAGATGATACGCTTGAC
The DNA here is from genome assembly GCA_023213315.1 of Euborellia annulipes. NCBI lineage: Eukaryota > Metazoa > Arthropoda > Insecta > Dermaptera > Anisolabididae > Euborellia > Euborellia annulipes. Next base: position 23,045 of record JAKCPI010020286.1, on the reverse strand, counting down.
TCTTCAATGTATCTGTGCTTATGTTGTACTGAGAAAACCTGCGTTGTAAAAGTAAGGGATCTAGATAATGCAAACTGCTCACCATTAAGATCCTGATCTCACTGAAGAAGGCACGCAGCACAGAGCCACAAGAGGTCTGAGATTGTTTATACGTCAACTAGAGAGAATAAGGCCCTGGGTCCAAAAAAGTGGTTTTCGCAACATAGTCTATCTGTGTGTGTGTCTGTCTGTCTGTGAACAAAATATCTCAAGAAGGAAAAGAGCTAAGAAGCTGAAATTTTATATTTAAGTTAGACACCCCCCTGAGGCGTGACACGAAGCTTTTTAAAAGCTCATTAAAAAATATAGGGAATGACTTCCCCGAGACTTTCTCGTATATTCTTTTGGAATTACGTCTGGGTGTGTGTGTGAACACGATTGCTTAAAAACCAAAGCAGCTAGATCGATGAAATTTGCTATATGCTCCTTACACTAAAATTGTAGATTTCTATCAACTTTTGGAGTAAATACGTCACTTGGAAGTAGTACTTTACCTAATAAGTTTTTTCAGAAATTTTGAAATTTTCAATTTCTTTGTTATATTATGATAAAATACTCAATTTTAAAAAGTTTTTATCCCTTGACATTTTTCCGAAAACTGAATAGTTTTTGAAATAATCACAGAAGAAAAACGACATTTTTCATTAATTTTGGAAAGAAAAATCACAACAAAATCATACACGTGTCATTAAAAAACAGGTATCTTAATTGTTGTTGTTGTTGTTGTGTGATAAAAGCACCTCGAGCATTTAGACTACAAGTTGATATAAATAAAATCTATACAAAATTTTTCCCCATTAAAACAATTCGTTTATAACTATGTGCGTGACAAACATGCAAACATGGAGAGATATAATTTTTTTCTACATCAGTAACTTTAAATTCATTAGCGGGGATTAAGTAAGGCCGTTGATTTTCCGGTTTTTCATCATCATCATGGGACGTGACATATTTGAGAACAAAAGAGAGAAAAAAAATTTTTTTTTTTCCCAATGACCTTTATATTTGGATGCCAAGGTCCGACCATCTCTCTCTCTCTCTCTCTCTCTCTCTAATTGAATCTTCATTAACGGTACTAGGGAATTTATTTATTGGTTATAAAAAGCTAACGTCTCTCTCTCTCTCTCTCTCTCTCGGTGCCGTCAAAACAACGAGCGAGGAATTGATTTTTATTTGAAAGCCATTCGATCCCGATAGGAATTGAATAAATATGGCAACAGATGTCCCATCTATTATATTTCCTCTTTTTCTATCGTTAAGATAGAAAAAAAATCTGGTGTGACTGGTCACTCAGCACACAACTTTCTCTTACCTTCGGTAATCGAAAGTTGTGTTCTGTGCTTGTCTCACCAAATTTTTTTATGTCGACATATATTTAGTTTCCGCCGATATATTAGAATTCAAGATGTAAAATTTATAATGGAAAATATTTATATCTATTCGTCCTATGAAATACAAGAGTAAAGTGTGCTTCAGAAGAATTGATGGCAAAATGAGAATATACATTTTAAAGAGCATCTAATAAATAAATGATTTTTGAATTTTAATCAAATTCGTTTGAGCGAATTTAGAAAAAATCGAAAAAAAAGTGAAAAATTGAATCAGTAAAGTACTAGTACTCTTTGGCCGATTTTGTTTAAAAGCTTATTTTCACGGTCCAAGGGGGGCCTAACTTAAATAAAAAAAAAATATATATATTTGAGCCATCCGTACTTGATTATTATAAAATACAATTCTATACTTATCAAAAAAAAAAAAAAAAAAAAAAAAAAAAAAAAGTAGATAGAGCCGGGATTTGAACCTTGGATTTCCCTGTTTGTTCTCGGAATGCCTCCTAGACTAATGATGCGATTTTTTTTGTATAAAATTTGTCTCGCCCTTCCGTATATCATTTCATTTACCTATTTTACCTGATACTTATTCAAGAAAAGCCTTGAATTTTTGATAAGTATAGAATTGTATTTTATAATAATCAACTACGGATGGCTCAAATATTTTTTTTTTTTCTGTGAGGTTGAAATTTTATATTTAAGATCTTCCTAGGGCGTGGAAATAAATTTGTTTGAATTTCAAAATTATATAAAATTATATTTGAAGAAATACTGGATGTTTACTCTGCTTGATGCAGATGGTCGAACAAGGTGAAAAAAAATTTTGTGAAAAATTTTTAATGGGTGACAAAACCTCCTGTATTCCTTCAAATACAGTGTTACATACTCTGTTTAAACAAAAGTATAAAATTATAATTATTCCCATTAGCGACTCTCATTCACATTCACACTCACACACACATTCACACAGTCTTTTCGGCAACTTAGGCCATTTAAGACTTTGACGATAACCGTTGTAATATATATTATCTATTGGGGGTTCAGGCATTTCTATTTAAGCCATCTGGTATCCAAATGGCATTAGCGACTCTACATAAATAACGAAAGTTAGATACCTGTAGTCAAACACCATGAAGGCCCACCACCAGTTTGAGAACCCAAAATTAATAGATAACAAATTTCTAACTTGACTGATTCTAAAAACAATGTATCGGATCGTATATTGTCCTCAATTATTTTCGATTAAAACCCCGAGCCATTAATTTTACCCCCACTCTTTTTTTTTTGACAATCTCCTCTCTATGGAGAAGCAAGTGTTGTTGTTTTTGTTGTTAATTTACTTGTCCTGGCTATTATTTCCTTCTTGTCAATATGTTGTTGTTTCCCCCCCCCCCGAAAAAATTTACATATTTATCCCCTACCCCCTTAATATTTATTCATACATTGTTGTTGTCTAGAAAAATAAATTAATCTGCGGAATTGACATTAAAGTAATTCTATTCTTTGGGCATTATTTAAAAATTCAATTTATATCGAGTTAATAAATATACTTATATCACCTTAGTATTACAACTATGAAACTCAATTTTTTCCGATTTTGAGTTATCTACTTTACATACTTGAAAAAGTATAGTCAAACACCTAACAACTTGTTGAAATTACTCGAAAGTAGGTCGTGCGAGATATCCACTTAGAGTATTGACTAGAAAACTTTTGCGTAGGTTAAGTTACCAAGATTATTCAAAAATAGACAAATTTTTTTCAGTCCATCAATTGAGCAAAGGTCTGTACTAGTTGTACAATTTGTTTCTCAGGCTGATATTGCCATTAGAGTGCTCTGACAGAAGCAAGCAAACAAACTTTTGTCCCCATGACCTCCCGTGATTGGAACAAGCTCCCTGCGTCTATCTTCCCCAAAACCTACAATCTTCAGACTTTCAAGTCTAACCTCAACAGGCATCTTCTCAGTTCCCGCAGTTGAGTTTCCCCTTTATGCTTCTCCTTTTGTTTTTATTTTCTTCCTGGCTGCATGTGACTATTGGTCATTATAGGTCTTCGGACCTTATGCACCCATTCCAAAAAAAAAAAAAAAAAAAAAAAAACTTCCCGTTGGTGTTTTGTTTGTTCCCAAAGTTTAAAATTCAAACATCTCAGAACTATGTATTTGTGGGTTAGCACTATCTGCGCCCGATCTCTTTAATTGTAGGACTAAGCGAAGGATATGTAAGGGGGAAGTATTAAAAAAAAATTATTTACCTTTTTGGATCCCAAAATTGCAAAGAAAATAGATGTATACTGAGCACCACAATTAGTCCCCACCTGATAGCTTTAGCCTTACGTATATGGTATATGGTAAAATATTTTTAATTGATGAAATGTGGCTGTGAGATATCAATGAGTGTGATGTGAAGGACAGCAGCCAGATAGGTAGCCTCTATTTAATAAAACAGTCTCCTTTTAACAAAACGTTTCGGATAAATTTATTACGCCATCTTCAGTTCTTAAAGAGTCTTATGGGAAAATAGAGTTGTCATATGTGTTTTTTTCCATAAGCGAACATTTGAAAAAATTGCCTATGTATTACAACAATGTAAATATACTAAAAGTCTGTACGATGTTTCCACTGAAGAGAAATTTCGAAAAAAAATTTTCGAACCGAACTTAATTTTTCGAAATTTCTCTTCAAATGTTCGCTTATGGAAAAAAACACATATGACAACTCTATTTTCCCATAAGACTAACAACTGAAGATGGCGTAATAAATTTAGCCGAAACGTTTTGTTAAAAGGGGTCTGTTTTATTAAATAGAGGCTACCTATCTGGCTGCTGTCCTTCACATCACACTCATTAAATATTTTTAAATTTGAAAAGGTAAAATAAAATCATATGAACCAGATTTTACGTTTTACCTTTTCGGTCATTAAAATTATTTCATTATACACCATATACTTAAGGCTAAAGCTATCAGGTGGGGACTTAATTGTGGCTCTCACTGTACAATAGCTTATGACAAGGATGAAATGAGCATTTAAAAAAATAAAAAAGAAGGAATTTAAGTAGCCTGCAAAGTATATGAAAACAATTGTCAAATGAGCTATAAAATGGCTAATTAATGCTAATTTTATTTAGGCTATAACAAGCCTTGTTGGCACTGAGAGGAGGAGGCCATTAAAAAAACGTCAAACGCCATTCAGAGACGCTTCTTTCAAATGCAAATATCTCATGAATGGCTAAAAAGTTATCGAATAAATTCCTTTTTTTTTGACAGTCGTCAATACTAATGAATAATATGCGATATATTGACTGAACTTAACGCTAAAGACTAGCAGGGTGTTAATTGGCGGGCCTATTTAAATCATTTCAAAATTGATTTAATAAGAGAAATGTATTTTATTTTGGTGTCTGTCTGTCTGTCTGTCTGTCCTTTAGCTCTCTTGTTGGCTTTGGCTTTGGCAAAAGGCATTGCAGAGAAAACGCCAAGTGAAAGTGAATGGCGCAGGCCCAGTGACAGCTACAAACGAGCAAACCACTCCCCCCCTCCCCCTTCATACTCGTCCTCTTGCTCATCTATTTTATTATTCTCTTCCCTTCCCTTATTATTATTATCATCATCATCATCTCCTCTTGATATTCATCGTCGCCAGATTTCATTTTCTCGATCGAAATATTTGTGCCCCGTATGGCTACGCCTTTTAACTTTTTAAAAATATTGATATTTATGATTGTACAGAAATTTTTCATATTCAATTTTTTTAAAACTATAATTTCCATTCTCTCGACGGAATGTAATGCGATATGAACCAGAAAAAAAAGTCATAGACAGGGGGAAGCCCCCCCCCCCCCCCCCCCGAAATCTCAAATTGAAAATATGAAGAGAAATATGATATTAAGAATTTTAAAAGGTGTTAAAAATATTTTATATTTAAAATAAATTTGAGGGATGTGGAATAAAAATCTTTCTAACAAAGTTCTTTATAAATTTTGGAGAATCTTTTTTTGCACTCCTGGTGAACCGATTCACTTCAAATTTTAATATCTTCTTAGACTTTCCTCGTACTCTAAATTATTAAAGTTACATCTTTATTTTATGAGCGTTTGAGTTAAGAAAAAATCACTAAATTCAACAATTCGTCCTTTAAACAAATATATAAAGCTATTTAGTGGACCCCTATGACGTCATGCCATCTTTTTATTATAGTATAAATTTATAGGTTAGTTTTTTTTTTTTTTTTTAATTTGAATTTGGTCCCAAAATTTTTTTATTGATATAATAAAATAATAATATTTATTTTATTACGGATAAAATTTGTCTGTAATTGAAATTTTTTTTAAAGAATCATTCAAAAAGAAGAAAAGATGGCGGGTCGATAGTTTTCCCCTTTTTGACACATAGCCAATGCACAGTCTGTCTGTTGCCCTCTTTTCTTTTCCCTCCAATCTTTCTCCCTCGTCGGTTAACTAAATGTCAGTTGACATTTGATTTGATTTCACTTACGTTTTTAAAACATCAAAAAGTGTTAATGAATGTTTATGTGTATTTATATTTGTGTTTTCATGTCGTTTATTCGAAAATGGATTTCAAAGAAATGGTGAGCTCCTTTTTTATTTTGTTTTGTTTTAAAAACGTAAATTTATATGTTGACCTTCTTAATATCACTAATTGGTTATTTATCCGTATTTAATTATTACTGGAAGCAAAAGAGCATTTCGTATTCGTAATTAATTAAAAAATATACGAAATAAGTTATTTTAAAATAATTATATTCTTTGATTTTTCTCCAACTGTTCTCTAATTCCATCTAAAATCAATAATTTCCTCATTTACAATTTCACTTATTCTTTATCACATACTTAACTACTCAAACCCTTTAATTATTAATTTTTAATAATTTAAGTCCAATTTATCTTTTTATATCTAATCTTAAGATAACAAGGACTTTGTTTATTAATAAATAATAATTAAACCAATGGCCTAAACAAAATCTTTGTTGAAATGACAGGTTAAGAGAAGCGAATATAATGAAAAAATAATTGATATTCTTTGATATTTTAATTTATTGTTGCGTTTGCATTTTAGTAATCAAAAAAGAATATAAATTATTTCACTTAAATATATTATTATTTTAAAAGTTTATATATCAGTGAGCGTTGTTTTTTTTTTTTTTTTTTTCTAAATAACTTTCTCTCACTTTTATATTTTTATCTTCAAACTATTATAAATTTTCTTCAGTGTTGTTTATGTGATTTATTTATTTATTTATTTTTTATAGAATCCTTCTTGATATTTCAATATATATATATTTAGGGCTATATATTTATTCAAACGTAATCAAATATTAATAATCTAATTACTGATGATGACTGAAATCAAAGAGGAAATGTCACTTTTAAGAGATCGAAATAAATATTCTCTTTGATTCTTCATTGAGTGGGACGATGTCTTCTCTGTCCTCTTTGACAATACAGACTCCACTGTTGTTAGCCTTTCTGATTGTCCTCAATCTCTTGCTCTTCCTGGTTGCATATAACCGGTGGTCATTTGACCTTACACATTCATTTCCACTGTGGGAATTTCATTACCAAATTATTTTTTTGACTCTTGTTTTTTTTTCATAATTCTATGATTTGGAAAGTTTAACTATTTTTATAAAATTCATCTTTATATAAGTGTGTTTGCTTAATCAATGAATTAAAATATAAAACCTCATACATGCAACAGCCAATCTATATAATGAGTAAATTAATATAATTTCCTACCTGTCCATCGCCTCATATCTCAACAACCGGTTGAAATTTTATTTGTTTAAAGAGAATCTTTAAAAGATTAGGCTACAGATAAATATATTTTCGCCCCAAAATCCCTATTACTCTTTGTGTTAATGATTGTTGAATTTCCAATATCTTTCATAGGAAATGTGTGAGGTGGATATTTAATTCTATGAATTAGAGCCTTCTGCTTGAAATAATTAAATCAAATTCAAAGGGATTTTCTAAAGATTACAGGAAGGGATAGGCCGTGGATTTATATTTTTATTTTGACAATACATCTTCATTTACTCAATTTTAACCATAAACTTTCACCTAGAAAATCACTTCTAGTGAGTACGTGGTCCACGAGTTACCCGAACTAAGTAAGGCTGATTTTTTTCATTCCCTTTATGCCAGTTTTTCTTTTTCATCAAGGTTCAGGCTTACTTCATTTCTAAGTCGTATCTCTTTAAAATTCAGGAGGCAAGTGTCTAAACCGGATAAGCCTCGGATTACGGATTCATCAACTCGGGTTCGAGTCCAACTTGCCGCAAATAATTCATCATTGCCGATGCCTCCTTTTAGGGAAGGAAAGTCTGAGAAAATCTCACCCCACAGGCACAAAGGGTCCAAAATGAGATGGCCTAAAAAATGGGAATGACTCCGATTTGGGATCTGCCTAAAGGTGCGGCTGGGTGGCTTAGAAGAAGCACTACCTCATGAAATCCATCTGTCTTTAAAATTCCTAGTGCCGAACTCTAGAACCATTGGAATTTGTTTCTAACATTTATCAGAATCGATTTTTTTTTCTTTTTTTAAATAATATTTTCTCTCGGCATCTTAGGCCATATAGATTTGAAACGATACTTATTAATAATTAATTACCATATATACTGAGATTCAGGCACATGTACAAGTGCCTAATCTACTCGAAAGTGTAGCTTTGAGCTTAGGCAGCCAAAATGCTTAGCTTTCGGCAGTGTTATCTTAAAAGTAGCTTTTCCCCTTCAGTTGCATTAAAAAAAGATGATTTATTTTAAAAATATTGGTTTGGTTCACTAATCTCAAGGCTCCATTCTCGAGCAGATCAGGCACTTGTGGCGCTCACTATACCATCATACCACTTTTTATTATATTTCGTACCCTCATGTGCGTAGCCAGACATCTTGTTAGGGGGGGGCAACCCCACGTTAGAGCGAGAGAGGGGGGGGGGTTTGCAATTAATATATACATAGATTATTAATTATTTATTTAAATAAAAAAAAAAATTAAATTAATGTAGTGGATTGCGGCGTTAAAAAAAATTCCCAATGGGAAATATATATATATATTTGTTTTTGTTTTTTTTTTTTTTAATTTTTAGGGCAAGCCAGGCCGGGGGGGCAAAGGCCCCTCCCTGCCTCCCCCTGGCTACGCCCATGCGTACCCTAATCCATTTTGAATTTTTATTTTTTCAGTTATTGTTCCGAGGCTAAGCATACTTATTTTTTGATATTGTTTTCTAATATCCTCATTTTTAAATTATCGTTGAAAGCAATTTTGATTCTAACTGAAAATTTTGCCGTTCCAAAGTTTAATTATAGAAACATATTTTTTCTTTTTTTCTTGCTCTCTGACTGCTGTTTAATAATAATAGAAACCTAAAAGTGAAATTTCTAATTTGACAAATGATATAATCATTATATATTCATGATGATGATTTTGATTCTATATATTCCAGAATTAGAAAGTTTTTTTTTTTTTTTTTATTTTCTCACCTACTAGTAATCTCATACTACTTTGTTATTTTTTTTTTTTTTTTTATTTTATTAATATTTGAGCCGTTGATTTTTCCTTCCACTCACTTGTTGACATTTCTCTCTCTCTCTCTCTCTCTTTCGCTTTGTGGTTGCACCATCGGCTTCACTGACTGACTCGACAGCTTCCTGTCTCTCTCTTTCTCTTGTGAACTATTAAATAGCTTTTAATTTATCCTATAGAAAGGTCCTTATTCGTCCTCCATCTCTCGGCCTTGTCTGTCTATGAATTTGGAATTGTTCTACTCTATACCTTCAATTATCACCAAACAAAAATATCGAAGAGATGGGGTTCAATTCGCGTTACCAAGAGATGGATTTTAGGCCTCACAGACAATGGGAACACCGTGATTGATACAAAATCAAATAAATAAATAAAGACGATGCAGCTAGACTGTACTGACTGGGTTGGGGTCAAAGGAGCGCGGACTCTCGAGAGTGACGTCGCGGATGCCGACCCGGATCGGCTTGTGACGTCACCGAGACATTAGGATGGCGTTTTTAACGGGAACCCATTGGAATGTTTCGACCGAGATTGATAGATGTATATAAATGGACCCCTCCCTCCTCTCTTTTGTAATAATACATTCTGATCCATTGAATTGGTTTTGTTACTCAAATATATTCGAAATTTTAAAATTTTATTCATTCAAGGGTGGATGGATGGATTTTATGAGCTCCTTCTAAGCCACCCAGACCTCTTGGCAGGTCCCGAGTTAACCAAGTCGGAGTCATCCCCATTTTTAAGGCACTTTGGCCATCTCCCCTTTGTGTCTGTGGGGTGAGATTTTCTCCCACTTTCCTACCCTAGAGGAGACTTCGCCAATGTTGAATTATTTGCGACAAGCTGGACTCGAACCCGAGTTATGTTGAAAATTCAGATCCATAATCTGCAGTGACTTAGCCACTTGCCTTCTCTTCATTATTTTGATTTATTTTTTAGTCCAAATTGAGTAGTTCTGGCCCTATAGGATTTCTTTATTACAAATTCAAAAAGGTTGCCAAGCTGTAGTTTCGAAACACATACATTTTATAACATTGGCCTGAATTTCGTTACTTTTTTTGACCGATTTTGTTCAAAAGCTTCAAGTTACGTCGAACGGGGGCTACTTAACTTAAATATAAAATTCTAACCTCTTATCTCTTTTCGTTCTTGAGATATTTTTGTTCACACATACACACAGACCATGTTGCGAAAACTACTTTTTTAGATTCAGGGGACCTTGAAACGTGTATATCCGTCAAAATCTCGACATCGAATTTTTGACATGAATCCAATACTTTCCCTCTCTCTCTCTAAATTTATACATAGATAAGAGAAAGTAAAACTAGATTATATTTTTTTTATACCGGCAAATAACATTTGATAGAATTTTTTTTAGTCCGTTCTCATACCGCTCTCTATTTATTGCGATACATATTATCTCGGCCTAGTTTAAATAAATTTTCCTTCACCTCCCTGGGATCCCACCTCACCCCTGGGCCCATTATTTATAATATATTTGAATTCATAGGGGAAGATGAAATGCATTTAATAGAAATCTCTATACTGAAGGGGAAAGTTCCGTGAGCTTAACTTGAGGAAAAATAAAAAGAATTTATCAAGGCTAATAGATAATTAAATACAACATTTTTTAAGAGTGAAATTTCACTAAAAGGAGGATTATCTTTAAAGATAATCAAAAAAAAAATCTATCACAAAATCTAACAGTTTTTTTATTTACGTGTATTTATTTATATTTATTTGATGACGAAACAAATATGGAAAATTGATTAATTCATCAACAATACCTAATCAATTAGCATTGAGTGAATGCATTGGATTTGTAAATTATAAAATCTTCTTATAATTTACATGAACATTAAAAACCTCCAAATTGGATTTGAATAATTATCTAAACCACTCAAAGAAACATCTCCGTTATATTCTTTGATCTCTCTTTGGAAGCAACAATAATGATATTGTTTCTAATTTCTCGCCAATTCTTTATCTTTTATAAATATTATCTTTTTATTGTTTGAAAATCCATTTTTAAATGCGTTTTCTTTAAAAAGAGGAACCCCAAGTGATTAAATACGTGAGTACTTTCTTTTCTTCCTTCTTTGTCATTAATCTCGAATTTCAATTAAACTAAGTCTGAGCACAAAATTATTAAAAGTTATACAAAAAACCTTTGCTTATTTAGTGAATGTTTTATTACCATAATGGTCTCAACTATTTATGATATATATGGTATTTATTTTTCTGACATAACACAGGCAACCTGTTCAACTAATTAATTTAATTGGAATTAAAATCTTTTCACGGTGAAATAATGAGGTTAGAAAAATTTTAATAATCAATTGCTATGGTGTGGTGAGGGGGTCTCTTTCGAGGTTATTACTGGAGGGGTCTAGCAGAGATGAGCTCGTGAGCGAAGTCTTTAGCTCCATACAGGGGCGTATATAGAAATTTTTTTCGGGGGGAGCCTGAACTCAAAAATTTTTCTGCGGAAATTTTTTTTTTTAAGAAACTAAATTTTTTTCCCCACGAAATTTTTTGCGGAACCAAAGTTTTCCATCCTGCGGAAAAATTTGTTGCGCTGATGTCTGTATATACCTATATATGTATATGTGTTTGGGAAATTTCGTGGGGGGCCACTCGCCCCCCCCCCCCCTTATATACGCCCCTGGCTCCAATATATTAATAATTCTATGTGATAATATTTTCCAAAAGAAATGTTTTTTTGTGAACAATTCTTTTGAGTTGTCTACAAAATTCGATCCCGATTAAGACAAACATTAATTTCTGGACAAACTTATAAGGACGAGGAGTTAGCATAACGAAATAAAAATTTTATTTTTTGCTATCAAATTTGCTAAGCCATTTTTTCTCTCTTCTCGTACTGCCTAATTTTAGAATTATTTGAATTTTTTTACTAAATAGAACAATATTATTTTCATATTTACGAATCCTGGTTTGATCACATAAGCACGTGCACTATGCGTATAATTCCCAATAACTGAAGATGGCCAAATAAATGCAGGCCGAAACGTCTTATTCTGGGAGTTTTATTAACCTAGATAAACCCAATTCTCCATTATAAAATGTATCATTTTAATCATTTTGACAGACTCCTCATCTTCCCCTATCTTATAGTTTCTGAATCTACGGCCACAGACAAAAAACCTTTTATATATAAGCCTATAGTTAAATTCAACCCTTTTTCTTGATTTTAAACCTATACAAAATTTTATTGTGATACAATAAGCCTTTTTTAAATGGGACATTCAATTCCTCATTAGTTGGATTCCGAGTCGGGAACCCCAACAAAAATGAGTTAATAATTTGAGAAAATTAGATTTCAGTTCACTAACTATAAGAGCGGCCCGCTGGAGGCGGTCTGTATTTTCTAAGATAAAAATAGAGAGAAGCCGGACCTCTGTGACCGTGAGTGAGTTCATTTAGTTATTAACTCCTTTATGATCACCCACCCAAAGAGGGAGAAAGAGATTCTATCAGGATAAAACAAAGTAGGATAAATAGGAACGGAATTTATTAGCTATACGGTGAAAAAAAAAAAAAAAATTCATTTGACACACGTGACATAAGAAATGCACGTTGACGACCTTGGACATGACTTGGGGTTAAGTGAGGCGTGGTCAAGACCTGGATGGGTGACAACAACAACAACATTCAACAAAACGAAGGTTATTTCTTCAATAAAAAAAATAATCCCAAATTGTATTTGACTTATTAATGTTAAAATTCATATTTTACTTTTTTGGTAATAATTGAAACGTCCTACCTCCATATATGCTTAAAAAAAAACGTTCTAACTAAACACTAAAATACGGCTTCATAACAAAAATGTTATTTATATCTCAGACTTTTTTTTTAAAGAATTAATTACAAGATATGCTAATCCGTAATAAATTATAAGATCGTGATGGTCGTCTCGTTTTATATATATATATATACGTACATTATTTTTTTCTCTTCAAAGGTGAAAGGTGAAATAAAAATAATTCCAGCTCTATTGAAATCTATTCAAAAATTGCCTGTTTGTCCCACATCGCTATCTATTAGAATAAAATTTCGCAGTTATGACGTGTTTGTTTCAATATTAAAGGTTTAAATGTGTCAGAGACAATCGAGTGGGCGAACTAAAATGGAAAATAGTTTTATTTTTAGTAAATAAATAAATTTCAGTTGTTTGAAAATTGTCAAAAATATTGATTAAATCACACTGTCAGGTCTATTTTTTAATCAAAAACGTTAACCTTTTAACATATGAAATCATCGTTAATTCATTTTAACACCTCTTTGCATTCTATAAGCAAAAACTTTAACGCCAAAGCGTTAATTTGTAGTCAATATTGTAAAAAATAATGTCATGTCTAGGGGATGCCTTTAATTTTAATTCACCAAAATGTTGGATCCAGCTGGCCGATCCTATTCATTAATTAGTTGATTATTAGCGATTGTTGTATTGTTATTAATTAAAGAAGCCACCGATATAACACAAAATGGCGTCTTTAATCTAAAAAGTAAGGTTATGATTTTGAGAGCTTTGAGATAAAAGCAACATGCTGTTAAAACTTTGTTTAAAGAATAACATTTTTTAACGCTGGTGTGTCAGATAGGCTTACTATATTGAGAATAACAAATCAAGTTATTAGTAATGCGCATGCGCTAGAGATTATCGAGGGGTGTAAAAACTCGAACAAGCCGAAAATGTAGCTCAATATGGATCGTTAACACTTGGTGTAAAATGTAAACGTCGCTGTTAAAACCTGATTTGAGAATGGCATTTTTTAACACTCAATTTATGATATTAAATTTTAACATCTGTTTATAGAGAATAGACCTGTGTATATTTCACATTTGTTTGGAAAGATTCGTTCAGTTTTTAATAGAAACTCTTTAAGAGAACGATTTAACTGAACGAATCCTTGTTATTTTTGTTTACGTATAGTCTTTAACCAAAGACGGGCCCGAGCGGATATTTTTCTTATTTGATTCTTCGTTTTCATCTTTTGAAAGCCACAACAACAAAACAGGATGTGATATTGGCAAGAGATCCGGTGTTTTATTCGTTCATTCAAATCTCCAAGAGATTAAAAAAAAAAAATGAAAGTAATATAAAGAAGAAAAAGAAAGAATTAAATTGATTATCATTTAAATATAATTTTTTTCTTTTTGGCAAGAACTAGTCTAATGATAGACAGAGAAGGCCTTTCCCTTCAAGAAGCTAAAATGGCGTTGTGAAAGTGAAACAAAAATCGATCACTTTGGCTTAAAAAAAAAAAAGATACTCTCCTTTTGCCATGAGAAGATTCGTTCATTTAGGCTAGAGGTGTTATGACTTTTTTTCCAAATGATTTTTAAGCCCCTTTATTTATTGAAACAGTACAATCAATAGTTTCAACTCCCTTCTCCCACCCAAATATAAATCTGTCTAAAATTGGCACTCCTGTAGCCAAATCCTGGATAGCGGTTTGGGAATTAAATTATTTTTAATATTTAAAAATGTTTTTAACACATAATAATAAGTAACAGTTAAAACATGAAAATAGAAAACTTTGGCCTCCATCTCAACAACATCTTACTATCGAGTTTATTGACACCATTCGAAAGAGTGTGACATAATATTTTTTTGTTTTTCAAGTTTAGGACTTCCCCCAACTAACTTAGCAAATGATACTTAAAAATATACCTTGATAATTAATTATATATTAAATATTTAAAGACTATATATGCCTTCAGATGTCGAAAAGATTAAAAATAGAAAATGCAGGCGCAGCAATCGGAGCAATCCGATGGTTTTATTTAAGCCATTTGGATGCCAAATGACTTAAATAAGAATGCCTGGATCCTAATATATATATATATTATAATAACGGTTATCATAAAAAGTCTTATATGGCCTAAGTTGCCGAAAATACTCGTGTGTATGTGTGTGGAATGTGAGTGTGAATGGAAAGAGAGTGTTTTTTTTTTTTTATAAAAAAAAAAAAAAAAAAAACTATCTGTATCAGCCAAATGTAAAATGTATACAATCGCTGGAGGTCCGGACTCCAAGTCCTTCCTAGCGGTCTTAGAATTAATTTATTCTTCTTCTTCTTCTCTCCTCGCCTTATTCCTGCGATGCGGGGTCGGTGGAACTCACTCTTTCCCTCCAACCCTACCAAACGTTTTTACGACCGGAAGAAATAGGACAAGCCGGCCCGTTGCACGGTCTGAAGCCTGTTGTAAAGAGGAAGGAAGAGACAGACATACAAAGAACTGAAGGACTGCCTGTCCCAACTCGGGCAGCTCGTGGTCGCCTTCTACGTACTCACAAGGTGGGCCTCTGAGTTACTTAGAATTAATTTATTTATATTCCGATTTCATTGGACGTTTAACATGCTGATTCCTCAGGGTCACCGATCCGAGTTTTTGCCACAGTTGGTATCGCTTAATCGCAACGATTGAGGTGATTATTGATCTTCTTCGTTTAAAGGTACTTGTTCTAAGCTTTAGAGAAGTTTTTTCAAATTGTTAGAGGGTATATTTTTGAGTTGATATAAATAGTAGTTATGAAATGAACACTGATTATCTTATAGGCTTAATTATCAGTCAAATCTATAAAAAAAAAAAATAAAAGTTTTCATTAATACACAGAAGTATACTGTGACCGCTCCTCCAAATAACCCCTTGACTCTTCATTATTAAAGTTATACTTTTCTCAGTATTTTCTCAGGTATGAAAAATTCAGAAAGTTTTTTTTTTAAAATTAAATCTTCATACATTTCGCAATCAATCGTTGGTGGGAGCTGGAGTCTTGGTGGCGATGTGGAAGGGGGGGGTGGTGGTGATATTTTGGTCCAAAGGAGCGCCGGAAGCTGACTCTAACCAACCGGAACGCCGCCGGAAAACGTCAAGAGAGTCTTTCTTCTTTCTTTAGATTTGTGCATCTCCAGCCTCAGTGAAAAATGAATTTGCTCTTACAAATACAAATATTAATCCTTTTAAAAAATAATAAATTCATTAAATAAATTTTTTCTGAAGCAAAAGTTCTAGGCTATTATTTACAAAAATAGTCTTTAAATCTCCCTGGAAACTAACTACTTGATGGACTGAGTTGGAAAAGACTTCTTCTAATAATTGGTTATTATGGAATAATAGGAATAATATCTGTCATTATATAAATTATTATTAGTTAAATTTTATTTCAACATTTCCTTGAATGCTTTGGTTAAAAAAAAAAAAAAAAAAATTGGCAAACCAAATTAGGTCTCTTCTGATATCGATATAATTTCAAAATGAAATTTCCTATTAACTTTTTTATTAGCCTATATTATATTGCATAATTTAATAGTATATTGTTTTTTATAAATTTAAAATTAAATAGCCGAAAAAGGAGGGATGTTGCCGGTAGTTCACCCACGGATCTACCCTATTTGTATTAATTATATGAATTTTCTGCACGGACACAAAAGGGATATATGTGCAATTTTTTCTTATTCATTTTTTTTTATTAATCCTTGTAAATTTTTTCTAAGAAAGTTTTTTATTTGACCGAAAAATGTCAATCAAAATGAATATTTGATAAGATAATAAATATTAAGATTAATGATAAAAAGAAAAATAAATAAAAAAATTAAAGCAATTAATTATATTTCCTTTGAGGGAAAACAAAAAAAAAAATTAGTAATGATTTGGATATTTTAAATGATGATTAAATTAGTTCCAATTTGTAAATTTGTGATAGTTTTGATAAATATGTTTTTTTTTTTTGTTTTTTAACTTTACTGAAGTCTTTTAATGTTCATTGAGCAAGCTTGAAGTAGGCTAGAATACAGTCACAAAATCGTCAATTTAATGCTATCTTAAATAAAGATCTGAAAAAGTGCCTCAGTAAAGCACTAGTACTCTTTGGTCGATTTTGTTCAAAAGTTTAGTGTCACACCCATGGGGGTGTCTAACTGAAATATGAAATTTCAACTTTCTAGCTCTTTTTAGATCTTGAGATATTTTGTTCACAAACACACAGACAGACAGACCATGTCGCGAAAACTTTTTCGGCCTCGGGGACCTCAAAACGTGTATATCCATTAAATCTCGAAATTTTGACACGAATTCAATACTTTCTCTCTATATATATTAACATATATATTAAGGAAAGAGAAAGTAAAAACAAAAAAAAGGTCCCGCAATAAAAACTAACAAAATATGCACATTAAAAAAAAGTTTTAAATATTTCTCTAAAACAAACTTTTTATATCCAGGAGTAGAGGCTGAACGTATAAATATTGAGAATAAGGCAGCTGCAAGCAATTAAAAGAAAAAAATATTCCTTTTTCTTTCGATTTATTTAATACAATTGTCAACGTTTCGGCCGATTTTTCCGGCCTTCTTCATTACAAATATTATGTTTGCCTCGAACTTAGAAGGGCTCTTGGCAACTCCTGACATACTGTTGGCGCGAACATCCGCCAGATAGCATGACTTCTAGTTCAAGAAACACTCTTGAACCAGAAAATTAAAAAATTAAAAAAAAAAATAAAACTTTTTATTAAAAAAATGCAAAAAGTTTTAAATATGCAAAAATATGCAATATAAAATTTGAACTCTAGAGCCAAGGGGGCATGATTCGGATGGGAAATTGGTTTCCCGGGACGTACATGTTACTAAATAGAATATGCAATTGCAAAGGAATCCGGGCTTTATTTATAACAAATTGAGGAACTTAGAAAACCGGGATGGCCTATGGCCAACAGGCAAAATAAATAAAAAAAAAAAAAATTAGAAAACATAAGAATAATCCAAAAATTCCGCCTCCTTGGCCGAGAGGTTAGTGGTGTTGACAAATGTCAATATTGATAATCCTAAAGCCAAGGAGTGCAGGTTCGGAACCTTCGTAGTTCGATATATATTTATTTGGATATCAAATGTTATATACATGAATGAATTGGAACCTGACCCCTCTAAATGTATTAAATTAATGAGTATCGTCAAAATATGTCCTAAGATGTCGAAAAGACTTTAAAAAAATTCAAAAAATTGTTTGTTTTTTCCGAAAGCACTCTTAATAACAGAATAACACCTTTTAAGTATGACGACGTCATCCAAATTCAAGTAAAAAATTAAAAGTGAAAATAAGAAAAGGAAGGCTTACTGGATTAACTAGAATTGAACTAATGAACTGGATTTTTTTTAATATAATTTGAATTGAACTAGATTTTTTTTTAATATAAGCCTATTTATCAGCAAAGTCTAGATATATTTATGAAAAATTCGCTAGCTGGAGAGGGAATCGATTGACATGGCAGTTAATTTATACCTATGAAAAGTATTTTTGAAAAGAAAAGGATTTAAATATTATTATTTTTTATATTATTTATCGACCATATTGTTTATAAAGAATTCCGAATTGGTTATTAATCGGAGGGGGGTTTGATTGCCTGGCAATTTCCTGCAGCTGAGATGATAAGAAGATGGAGAGGGAAGGGAGTCTGTGCCCTTGGCGAGCATCTGGGAAGTTGGCATCTCGGGGCGGCAGGCGGTTGCTTTGAAGTCTTCTGGTCGAGGGTCATCGAGCACGCTAATGGGACAAACCCGCGCGTTAACAGACGCCGTCGGCCAGAAAAGAAGAGGAGCTACACAACGGGGCCACAGAAAAAGAAAAAGTGTGCTTCTTATTAAAGACATGGATGGCGATTCGGAAAAAATCCCTCTCTGGTAAGACGAGCTATAGCAAAAATGGAGGAGTCCCGACGACCAAAAAGTTCACATTTAATTAAAATCTTCATTAACTTTTTAAAGAAGAAAGAGGTTTTGGTTATAATTTATAGCTAAGAGGTCGCAACTGCAAAATATGAAATGACATAACAGCAAACGATATTTGTAGAAGACACTTTTTTGTTTCTAATTAAGAATATATGAGAAAAAAATCTTCCTTTTTGGGTGTTATCTGAGTCCAAACAAAAAAACGATCATTCAAAAATTTAGTGGATCTATCATATTTCTTTTACTAAAAATATAAATCTGGTGTGATAAATTTATTTTACCCCCGTAATTGAATGTTGTGTTTGTGCTTGTCACACCAGATTTTTATATTTAGATTCCGGCAAGAAAAATAGAAAAATATTACTTTCAATTTAATTATAAGGACAGTCGGCCAAAAAATAAATTATTTTGCGTTTATTCGTTTATTTGTAAATATTTCGATCCCAGTGATATGGAATCACCCTCAGTACAATCAACAGGTGTTTTGTTCGTTACTTTCTCCCATCCAATATGACAAAATAGCTGAGCATTCATGAAATCTGTTAATTGTAGTGAGGATGATTCCATATCACTGGGATCGAAATATTTACAAATAAACGGATAATACGCAAAAGGATTTATATTTTTTGGCCGACGGTCCATATAATTAAATTGATTTTCCTTACGGCCATCTACAAACAACAAATATTACTTTCGTAAAAGATTTAGATTTTCGGTTTAACTGTGGTTTATTTGTAAAAATTACAACGTTTCGGCCACTCATTCTGTAACCGAAACGTTGTAATTTTTAACTACAGTTAAGCATAAGCAACTGAAAATCTAATTCTTTTTACTAATTATAACAACTGTGAAAGCCTAAACTCCAAAAAAATATTACTTTCTTTATATGTGACCGTTCACATGAAAAGGTACCAAAACTTCATCGGGGTCAAAATTGAGTTTTTATGCTTTCTCTACAGAACACATCCTGCTGAGCAAGCCAGTATTTTTAGAATTTTTTTAACCTTTTTGGTTTGTAAGGTAGGAATTTTTAAAATTTTGGTTATGAAAAACCTAGTTTTGAGAAAAATGAGTTTAAAGTCTTGTTTTTTTCAAATTTTGTATATAAAATACATCGATTCTGATGAATTTCATTATACCAGTATAAGATGAAGAACTAGAGAATCGGATTCAGTAATAAAAAAAAAAAACGATTTTTTTGAACTTTTTTAGTAAATCGGCTCTCCTGAAAATTTAGCCCAGTGAAGAAAATTATAGGCCAGTTAAATCGTACAAAAAAAGCCTAAAATCGCAAAAGGCGATTTTACGCTGCTTTTTTGGGGTGGTATGTTTTTTGGACCCCTTAGGAGAGTGTGAAACTATATTTTGCAAGCAAAAAAAAACATACCAAAAAATCTGGCGTAACTGGCGCACTGCACACAATTTCCTCTACCTTAGGTAATCGAAAGTTGAGTTCTGTGCTTGTCACTCCCAGATTTTTTGTGTCGAGATATATTTAATTTCCGCCGATATATTAGAATTCAAGAGGTAAAATTCTATATACATGGGAAAATATTTATATTTTGTTACCATGGCAACCATTTCTCCTATAAAGTACAAGAATAAAGTGTATCTTTTATATATTATATCCTTTATAAGTACCTTGTTTTTATATTAGTAATTTTGATAGAAGTGTTTTTATAAAGTGTATATTATTTGTATAATGTGCTTTTTATATAATGTAATATGTATATGTATATTTTTTATAATGTATATTTTGTAAAACATTGATTGGATGGAAAAAATTTTTAAATTTTTTTTTTTTTTTTAATTTTAATTAAAAATTATATTTTTTTATTTTATTTTATTTTCACGCTCCCGGGGGGTGTTTATTAAATAAAAATTTCAGCCTATATTAATTCCTCCACACTCACAAAAATAAATCCTTTTTATTATTTTTTTTTTTTTTTTTTTTTAAATAAAAAAAATTTTTTTTTTCCCCCTTATTATAACACACACACACACACACACACATAGACACACAGACAGACCATGTCGCGAAAACCACTTTTTTGGATTCAGGGGACCTCAAAACGTGTATATCCATCAAAATTTCGACATCGAATTTTTGACATGAATCCAATACTTACTATCTCTATATCTCTATATATTAACATACATATAGAGGTAAGAGAAAGTAAAATTTACCCCCTTGGTAAAAACATTAATCACCTAAACTTCGCTTTAGGAATATTGATTCAAATTACCTGGTATTTAATAATTGAATATAAAAAATATAAAAATGACAAATGTGTACTTTTAAATTCAAAAGATTTTAGATAGGCCTACTCTTTATTATGTTAAAGAGTTATTCCTTTTAAAAATAATATTATCGAATATTTGTTTTAACTAAAGATTAATAAATAACAACAAAAAAATAAATTTGTACTCACAAAATCACAAAATCTGGAGCTCCCCCTGCCGCAAGCCTGATGTCAATTGGAGGGCTTCTCTGCCAAAACTAAATTCGATCGACGAAAAGCAGCAAAGATAAACGAGTCAGATCCTGCTTAAAACTTGCAAAGCCTGCAAGAGAAAAAAAAATAGTAAATTAAATCCATGGCCAAAATATTAGAGAAGTAAATTTTTTTTCAAATTTATATACAAATACTACGAGTATTATTATTATTAAAAATTTTCTCCAGCTTTATTATCTAAACCCTTTACAAACAAATAATTTATTTATTCTATATTGGATTTATATATTTGTATGTGTATTTGTGTGGGCAAAAAAATGTTATTCGAGTATAAAATATTCACCTTTTCAAGAGATTGAATCACACACAATCGATGTCTTCCTTCTTCTAAATCCCAAATGCTCTGGAGAGATACCAATCTGTAAAAGAGATCATCTTGGTGAAATTTTTATCAAAACTAAAAAGTTGTTAGTTTATTTTTAATAAGAGAGAAAGTAAAAATTTTTTATTCCTTGTATTTTAAATGTTTTTTATATGCTACGTAGCTCCAATGGCTCTAAAATTAGTTTTAGATCTTGATCCATTCTCATTTTTTCTAAGAGACTGTTTTGATCTCTCATCTAAATTAAAATTAATTTGTTGATATCTATTTTTGCGTTAATTATATTATTTAATTATTTAAATTAAAATTTAATTATTTAAAATATAGTCCCATAAATACATTATAAATGTCATATTTTGTGAACTTGCCAAAGAATAAATAAAAATTAATATTCGTAATATATTTTCTGAACGCGATTTAAATTTCAAGTTTATTTAGATCGTGAAACGTTTCTTAATTATACCTAAACGATATAAATTAACTTTTTATTTGAAGAATGAAGATGAATTGACTATTATTAAAAATAAATTAAATTTATTCGTAGGCTTGATTAATTTTTTTATTAAAATCAATAGGTGCCATTTATTCTTAATATGCGATTTTTTAAAAATCTTTTCTCTTTTTTTTATTTAAGCATTTTTTACATTAAGCACTTGATCCCTTACCATTTTAGAGAAGTTCTTTTTCAATATAAATGTCCAGGTTTTTTTGAAATCTCCCCAGCTAAAAGAAAAAAAAAAATGGGATCCATTCCTTTTTTTTTTTTTTGTTCCCTAACTTATATAAAAAAAGAAAAGGGAGGGGGGGGGAGGGGAGCCCCCTAAGAAGCCCCCCCGGGGGGGCGCGCCGTTAGGTTTATAATGTTAAATTTCTACACATTTTGAAACTGAATATCGACTTCATCCAGGTGAATTAACGAAAGTGAATTTGAGATGTTGTGTTAATTTCCAAATTATTTATTATTTTGAATCTAATTTGTAATTTATTAAAGTGAAACTTTTATTTTTAATTGAGTGTTATCAATCTTAAATGAAATTTCTTGAGGATCGCGAATGAATTAACTTTTCCCGTGTTTTTTTTTTTTTTTTTTTTTAATTTTTTTTTTTTTAATTTAAATATTTTTTGAAACCTATATATTTGAATAAGATAATACTATTCAAAATGGCCCCGGGAATCGAACCCAAAATCACCAGCCTTTTCGGGGGATTAGGTGTGGCATGGTGCAATGAACAGCTCGCCTATGCCCCGGAAAGGCTGGAGATCCTTTGCTAGGCTCCCGTTGTATCCCATCCTCAAAAAACATGGGCAGCTGTAGAGTAACAATGAAACTGAAAATAATTAAAATTTTGTTAGCAAAAAATACTTTTGTTAACATTTTAATTATTTTCAGTTTCCTCTGAAGAAGAAGAGCCCTTGTGCCTTCGAAATATCAGGACATTAAACTCATTTGGGGAAAATAAAAAATTTTTTAATTTTGTTTTTTCCCAACCAACATCCTTGCCGAAAAATTAGCGAAGTTTGGGGAGTTTCGGTCTACAA